>OX359291.1:10293622-10386122 GCA_947179395.2 Pulicaria dysenterica | reverse complement strand
ATCTATTTTTAAATTTTTTTGAACATTTTGCGCCTAAGTGAAAAATATGTGATAAATGAAGTGGCATGAGGTCATCATATCATGCTTCCATTTTGCTAAACAAATAGTTCAACTACATATATTATTAATTCATGACTTGGTTGAATCTTGAAATAACAAATAAGAAACTGAATAATTGAAGATCAGTTATGCGGATTCCCTAATTTTATATCCTTTCACAACCAGGCAGCCTATAGAAAATGCACATTCGCACCCTCAACTTTACAATATGAAGTTTAGCTCCTTCATGTAATTTCCATTGTTTGTGCTTTGTTAGTACATGAAGTAACATTAATAAATTAAAAAAACCTAAAAAATTAATCTAAGACCATTCAATTTATATTATTATAATGTTGTCATTAACCTAAATATTTTTTACTTGGAAGGGATAAGATGGCAATCCGTATCACCTTTTGCTCATCATGGGTCAATAAGTTTAATCTCGAATCTTTTAAACAATTCTTTATCTATCTCTAGTATTAGTTTGTTTGCGGTTTCCATTTAGTAGGAGCTTGAGTGCGTCATTACAGGTGAATTGACTTGAGTACTTCGAGTTAATTTCTAAGTTCAAATTCGTTAGTGGATATTTAGAGTGTTTTAGAAAACAATATTGGCTTATAGGTTTGCTAAAAGATAAAAGTGAGTTTTTATAAAACCGGTTGTGCTGTATCTTTGATATAACAAGTACAGTTTAGGTTATTAAACCATGTTCACAAAATTTGAAACTTTATGGCTAGTCTGGTCCGGTAAAACCCAACACTAATATTCTCTTTGCAAAGTAAAAAGATGAATGATGTGAGCGATTCTTGTAGGAGGATGTTCATGTAATTGTAATGTGATTGAAGGAACCTAAAAAAATCATTTTTTATTATTATTCTCATTATTTAGAGGCCAGTCTTTTTTATTTATCTCAGATTTAGAGATAGAAAAATATTTTTATTTCAATCACCCTTTTAACCATGTGCTCAACACCACTCACACCCTTGGTCTAGTGGCACCACACTCACCGCGGCAGGGTTGAGGCCACTACCACCTCATCACACACACCATACATACACTCTTATGCCCTGTTCTCGAGTTTTTTTAAGAAGGAAAGGGATGGAAAAGAAAGTGAAGGGAATGGAAGGAAAGGGAAAGAAAAGATTAAGGTGTGTTTTTGAGTTGGAAGAAAAAAAAGAGGGGGAGTTTTTTCCTTCCCAATCATCCCACTTTTGAGAGGATAGATTTTTGAACAAATAGCCCCTCCTTCCCCCTCCCTTCCCCCTCCCTTCCCCTCCTTAAAAAAAACTCAAGAACACACAACTTTCATGTTTTCCTTCCCTTCCCACTACAACAAATATGGTTTTACAGGACGGCTGCTTGTGTCCTAACACATTACTTATTAGGACTCTTAACTTTTTAGGACCAAATACATAAGTGCCCTATTGAAAGGCGTTGTAAAAGGTCACACAAGTTATTACGACACATTTTTTTCATCATAATAAATATCAATCTTTTAAAACATATCTTATAGTCCCATAATATGTTTTATACAACACAAATGGCGTCGTAATAAACCTAAAAAGGTGACACGTTATGGTGTCGTAATATATGCTTACTCACTAGCATGTTTTTGAGTATTTTAAGACATGTACATGTGTCCTAATATACTACAAAACAACGTTATAAATCATATTTTGAAGTCCCATAAAATGTGCTATACAACACAATTGGCGTCCTAATATACTAGATAACAAGATGTATTACGATGTCCTAATACATATATGCTTAATTAGTACCTATTATTATTTTTCGTGACAATATAAAGGCGTCCTAATAGAGCTATTATTAGGACCTAATTTAAGTGTCCTAACATAGATTATCTTATCCAACGACACAATAATTTGTGTCCCAAAAAGTATAACATCAATAACATCCTAATGTCATATTTGCTTCTATTTTTAATATACTTTATAAACATTAATCATTAATTTTTAAGGTAGTTACGGTTCTACGAATGGTTTTCATACAAATAAGATTTTATATTGCAAATAAGCAATTAACTAATGTAAGAATATATTAACTATGAGATATATTATATACTTTAGACACACCAACTTCAGATTTTGAAAGAAATAATTTCTAACTTAATCACATAAACAAATCACCACCAAAACAAAAGTTTTACAATAGTTGCAAAACCATCCAAAATAAGTCTTCTACCAATTACAAGGTAGTCCAAGAAAAGAAGCTAGAGATATATATACCAATTACAAGGTAGTCTAAAAGTAACAAAAGAAGATATACATAGATATAATCGTGTCATCATGCATCGTTCCGAGCAACCTGCCATTAAACCTGGACACAAGCGTGAAGCTCTATGTAAACACAAACTTTATAAAAGATATCACAAGTTGAAAAGGTTAAACATACCGAAATAAAAGTGCAAGGCCACGCAACAGTTGCTCCAATATCGTCTTCAATTGTGACAAATAGTCCATATGGTCTCACTAAACGTTCGTTTCTTTTGATAACAACTTGAATATTTACCTCACACCAATTTGGCCCGATTTCTTCACCCCCAACTAGCTCATTCGGATTTAAGCTCTTGATCCATCCTTTAGCTAGAATCTCCGTAGAGTTTATAATACTTTTAACATAAACTGAAACACCAACCTGAAGTTTTATATTAAACCAACAATGTCAATTGTTTATATAATTTTTATGTCTTTTGTTCTAATTTAATTATGGTGACAAAAGTAACATAGCAGCAAAAGTTGATTAGCATTTGGTAATAATTATAACTGATGAAAACATAATCATTGGTTATTTATTTTATATGTTTAAGACATGAAGGTCTATAATAAATAAAAGAGATGAATATACACATACCCGTAAAGGTTGAGATTCGTTTGATGAAACAGGAGATTGTGGCGAGGGGAGGATGTGACTTGAACCATTAGATGCATTTTCACTCCGTCCTCGCATCTCCATGACAGATTCTAGGGGAGCCACCCGAGCACTTAGTGTTTCACATGTAGATTTCAAATTGATATTCTCCCTCTGGCAAGCAGAACGACTTGGAATTACACCCCAAACATCAGAAGCACGAACACCTTGTCCGTACATGCGTGCGGTACCATTCAAATCTTTACCCATAACTTTAGAAAATATATCTTCTAGACCAGGCTCGTCAGTTGCACCCTCTGGAAGTTGAGAACTCAATTCTTTCATTTGTTCCTACATTAGAATAATATATGTTATGTTGAATTGACAATAGTAAACTAAAAATCTATAAGACGAAGAAAAGATTATAAATCAAAATAAAACATTAGAATGTGATATTCAAACACAATAGAAGTATATAACATAATAGGAGAATATATTAAATAGTACATACAATTGCATTTGAAGCTTCCACATTTTTTGTTATGCAATCTTTAACGAAGCAAGTAGAAAACAACTCCATTCTACTAGGTTCATGTCCCTCTAAGGATTTCTGTTTCAAAGACATGTATATTCTAAATATATAATATAAACTCTATAAAAATTGCGTTATAATATAAAATTACCTTTAGTTCTTCACGAACTCGAGCATAACTCTTTTTACCGGTGACTTGCATCATCTTCTTTTTTGCCCTATTTGCCTTGTTTCTTTCGCTAACTCTCTAAAAGTGGATTTTGAAATTCAAGATAAGAAATAAGAATATAATGTTTGAAATACATAACTATTTCATACCTTAGACTTATTTTTATTCCACGACCTAACAAGTTTCTTCCACTGTTTTTATGCACTTGTTTTGGCTTAGAGTTATATTGGTCTTGAAGTGACAAAGACGGATCGTAATACTCTTGTTTTATTCTTGCCCTCCAGTTCCTCACTTTCTTCCCAAATGATTTCAAAATCCAACTATGGGAACCAGGGGGAGATCAAACTTTTCCTAACAAAAATAACATATATAGTTATATAAGAAAGGCCTTTCAAAAAAAAAAAAGTTATATAAGAAATCATATATAGTTTATTTAAATATGAACTTGGTTTTTACTTACATTCAAGAATTGTAGCAACTTTTGCTTCTTGGCGTCGGTAACTTTATTCCATGGTTTGTGAACTGAACAATATTTTCCACTTCTAGCAAGGGATCCCATAAAATGGCTCAGCTGAGTAGTTGTTTTCTCGTCAACAGGTTGCCCGTATTCATTAAATAAAACACTGATCCGTTGCCCTTTAGGTTGTGCCCAAATTTTTGGCATACAAGTTGGTCCTCTAACTCTTTTTCGTGTGCTCCTTACAACTACAAAAAGTAAATACATCTTATAGATAGTTAAACTATTCTATACTAATCAAACAAAACAAAAAGTACATCTACATCACATACATGGCTCGCTGTCAGAATACATGGCATCATCTGCATCTTCTTCAATTTGTTGGCTATTGTTGGCAAAGTTGTTGAATCCATCATCCATCTTGGCAATTAGGATCGAGAGGAAACAATGGTCCTGTTTTATTAATTGAATAACAAAACAAATACACATCACAAAGTCGTAATCTTGACATCAACAGAAGCTTGTTAAGTTTAACACAAAAGAATGGGTATGTACAACTAAGTACGCACATAGTACAACATGGACAGTGGTTTTATGAACTGGGTTGCAAATATATTGCCTCAAATTCTTGTTCAGTAAAACCCACAAGTAAAGAGCAAAGCTAATCTTTTCTTTTTTATTTTTTTAGAAAAATAAATCATGCACACCAAAAAATTAAAGATAAATGAGAGCATGTGGAGCTACTATCTCTGATAAACTAACCCAAATTTCCTCTCCAGTAAAACAGATCATTATAATTGCAGAGGCAAAAATCAAAGAACATCATGGTTTGAATGAAAAAACAAGAATCTTTAATTTACATCCATTATCATGCCTTTAATATACCACTAAACATTCAGTCATATTATTAAGAACCCATAATCCCTTTCACGCACAATTTACTATTAAGTAATATGCCTTTGTGAGTAAAAGAAAAAACAACACAACAAAAAGAATAGCCCATATTTTGTTTATTTGTGAAAGCCATAGCAATAATCTGTCTAAATTTCATGATCGTGTTCTCTTTTACATCCCAGCACTCAAATAAATGAACCCTAAATATTTTAACTAAACCTTTTTTCCTTCTCCAAAGGAATTTTCGACATTCATAACAACAAAGTTACAAATAAAATTGAGATTTATACCTTAAATTGATCGAGAGACTAAGATTGGCTGTGACAAACGGGTTGTCTGCAACTGTAGGACGTGAGCGAGTGTCAAAAGACAGGGATGAAGTCGCTGCCACAATGAAGTGATCGAGATTTGAGGGAGGGAAAAAACTTGCGAGCGCCATCTTTTTGATTTTTCTAAACAAGAGCATTAGATGAGAGGGAAAATGAAAAAGATCAAAAAATCTTTCCGCCATATAATTGAATCACAGAGCGCCAGCCGCCATGTAACTTCCGTAGTAGAGCATATATGAAATATAAGTATATAACCATTAATTAGGGCAGATTATCCTTGGCATTTGGCAAGATAATATATTTGTAAATCAAATAAATATTTATAACATATATAGAAAATTAATTTATACCTCATATATGGCTTATTTGGAAAATGAATTTTATATATGAAAAATGAATCTATAACTCATATATGGCTTTCTGCCTACACTCCATGTCTCCACTTATATTTTATTAATTTCTATTTAAAAGCTCATATATAAATATCTATTTTCTTGATTAAAAAAATAGTATAATTCTCAATAACATAACCACATAGAAACAACTAACTTAAAATATCATATATGGGAAATTAATTTCAATTTTATAAATGATTTACATGAACAAACAGATAATGAAACGTTTATGAAATTATAATAAATGAATGAAAGCTTTGTTCATGTTCATTCATTAATTTAAATAAACCCTAGCTTTGAAATTCAGAGCAATTGTGCACTTCAATACCATCAACCATATGTCTAAAAGCTGATTTGCAACAATATTTATTCCAATATCTCCTTGCAATCCATATCTCAATAAAGCTCTGTAATCATCTCCTGAAAATCAATAAAAAATAAGTTTAAAAAACTTCGTTTCGTCACAACATTGCTTATAAATAAAAGTGACATTATATACAAGAAATGATGAAAGAGATGATGTAAAAGTGAGGAACATACCTAATATTCTAACATGACGTTCAATAAAAGGAAGTCATGAAAAGGTTTCAAATTGATCTTCGTTTTCATCTAAAACCTCGGTATCTTTGTCAACAAGGGTTCCACTAAAGCCCTCCCTAGTCAAGTCAATATCCATGTTATCGTCAAGTTGAAGATTACTAGATGCTCCGCTTTGCAAATATGTTTCAATATCATCATCTGTTCTTTCATTCATGTCATAAGAATCTCTAGCTGTTGTCTTGATCATAACTTGCCAGCCTTCATCAATAGGATCCGCAACGTAAAACACTTGTTGTGCTTGATAAGCTAGTATAAAGGGCTCATGATGTGGCTTTAACCCATTAAAATTGAGTAGAGTAAACCCATTTTCATCTTCTCTTTTCCTCTTACCATTTGAGACCCAATCACAATTGAATAACACTACTTTTTTGTCAATACAATACTCTAACTCAATTATATCATTTAAAATCCCATAATAAGCAACATCTCCTATAATTGGATTGCTATCTCTAGCACTAGAGAAGCTATTTGTCAAGGCCTCGATCATAACTCCACTATTTTGTGTTTTTCTTTTTCTTTCAATATCTTTTGTTTGGAATCTAAAACCATTTACAATAAATCCCTTATACCTTTTCACCACCTCAGCAGGACCACTTGCCAATGCCCTTAGATCTTCTGTGATTCTTTGATCTCCTCTACTATGTAGAGTTTCAACCTAAACAAAGGATGTTTATTAAAGTTATAAAAAGCTTCAAGTAAATTGGAACTGTAAAATACTAAAAGACTATACCATTTTTTATTGTTACTTACATGATCTTCAAACCAAGATGCAAATGTTTCACTGTGAATACGTTGAACCTCATGTTCACGTAATCGGCGATTTTGATTACGAGTAATCTTAATATGTTCCCTGATATGTTAAATTATAAAATAGTAGTAGTGTTAATAGTTATAAAAATAATAAACAATGATTATAACAACAAATAAAATTTAAAATTAGTAGTAACGGACTTACGTTAAGAATTCATCAACTTTGCTACAATTGAACAATACATAAGAATGTGCAATAGTCAAAGTTTCAAGGTCTAGTGTTTTTGTCTCTATTGCACCAATTGGATGACCTGGCATCGAGAAGATTGGTAAAACATCCAAACAACCACCATCATCATAATTTCGACTTGTCCTATTATGTCGAGTTTCAATGTCATTGGATAAGTATAAAGAGCAAAATGACAAACATTCTTCAGCTAAATATCCCTCGGCAATTGACCCCTCGGGTTTACTCCTATTTCGCACATAAGATTTTAATGTAGACAAATACCTAAGTGATACAAAAAGATAAAAATAAGATTTAATAACAATAACAATTACAAATAAAAAGTGGTAAAAATCATAAACACATACCTCTCAATTGGATACATCCAGCGATAATGAACTTGCCCAGCAATTTTGGCCTCCGAAGCAAGATGAACAGAAAGATGAACCATGACGTCAAAAAATGATGGTGGAAAAATCCTCTCTAGATCACAAAGAATTTTTCCGATCTCACTTTCCATGTGAACTAGATCATTAGGTTTAAGAACTTTTGAGCATAGTTGTCTATAGTAAAGACACAATTTCATCAAAGGAGAGCGTACATGCTTGGGTAACACATTTCTCAAAGCAAGTGAAAGTAGTTGTTGCATCAAAACATGACTATCATGACTTTTTAGCCCAAATATTTTTGGAGGTTTTAGTTGTACACATCTTGATAGATTAGCTGCATATCCATCCGGAACTTTCAACTTTTTCAACACTCTACAAAACACTTCCTTCTCATTTTTATCCATTGAAAAACAAGCAGGAGGTAAGTATAGTTTGTTTCTATCTTGAACTTTAGGATGAAGCTCAGGCCTTATACCCATTTCCTGTAAATCAAGACGTGCCTTTATATGATCCTTCGTCTTTCCATCTAGATTCATCAAAGTTCCAATTATACTATCACAAACATTCTTCTCAATATGCATCACATCTAAAATGTGGCGAAGCAAATTATTTTTCCAGTACGGCAACTCAAAGAAAATACTCCTCTTCTTCCAGTTAAATGGCAAATCTGGGTTATCTTGCACTAACTTTCCATATCTAAATTCATAACCATTTAGATCATCAAGTACATTCAACCCTGTCAAGCGAGAAGGTGGCCTACCATGTTCTTCGGTTCCATCAAAAGACTTCTTGTCCTTCCGAAAAGCATGTCCATAAGGCAAATATCGACGATGTCCCATGTAACAATATTTTCTCCCATGCCTTAAACGTTGTGATTTTGTATGTTTATGACAACAAGGACATGCAAGTTGACCTTTAGTGCTCCATCCCGATAAATTTGCATAAGCAGGGAAGTCACTTATGGTCCATAACAAAGAGGCACGGAGTTGGAAGTTAATTTTTCTTGATGCATCATATGTCTCTATTCCAACATCCCATAACTCCTTAAGCTCATCAACTAAAGGTTCTAAATAGACATCTATATTGTTCCCCGGAGCAAGTGGACCTGGTATAAGTAAGGATAGAATGAAAAATGGTTGTTTCATACACATCCATGGCGGGAGATTATATGGAAACAACACAACAGGCCATGTACTATGAGAAACACTCATCGTCCTAAACGGATTAAACCCGTCACTAGCTAAACCAAGTCTAACATTGCGTGATTCCTTAGCAAATTCAGGATATTGGAAATCAAATGTTTTCCAAGCTAGGGAATCGGCTGGATGTCTTAGGCAATCATCTTTAGTGCGACTCTCTTCATGCCATCTCATGGAGTCAGCTGTTTTTGATGACATGAATAGCCTCTGTAACCTAGGTTTTAATGGAAAATAACGCAAAACTTTTGCTGCAACCTTTTTACAGCTATGAGGTCTGGTTGACTGATCTTCAAGATCATCTTCACTAGGTTTATACCTTGAGGTATGACAAATATCACATTCAGTATTATTTCTTTTTTCTTTCCAGTATAACATACAATCATTCGGACATGCATCAATTTTCTCATAACTAAGACCCAAATCCCTTATAGACTTCTTCATTTCATACAAAGACTTAGGTATAAAAGCATGTGGGAATGCCTCTCTCAAAAGATCAAGCATCATGGAGAAACCATGATCATTACATTTGCTTATACACTTACAATGAAATAGCCTGATTATAAAAGAAAGTATTGAGAACTTCTTACATCCGGGATATAGTTCTCTGTTTGCATCTTCCAATACTTTATAAAACTTGTTTGCTTCTACATTTGGCATATTCAGAGTTTCATCAGCTATATCTTTATCATTAGCATGTATGTCCTCATCTACGATACGGAATGCATCATGCACTAGTTCCTGCATATCATCTAGTGTATCAAGTGCAGGACAGGCAGATGGTTGAGCACTTGCAACTGGAATTGTATAACCTTTAATAAAACCATCACATATCAGATGCATTCTAGCATCCTCTCGATTGACCCATCCTTCATTACCGCATTTAATGCACGGACATACAATCTGACCACTATAGCACTCATTAGAAAACATATGATCAAGAAAAATTTCCAACCCTTTTTGGTATTCGATAGTCACTCTTGATAAAGACATCCAACTATTATCCATCTTCACCCCTTGATTATTGAAAATACAAAAAAGTTACAATTTACCTACTAAAAGTAACATTCATAACGTTAACTATAACATGTGCTCTTTTTAGTTTTTACTATATGCGATCATAGAAGTATTTTGTTTTAACAATATTATTTCTCTTGATAATAAAAAGAACAAACCAACACTACGCATCTGAGGTATTATTTATAAAAAAAATATGCGGTAGAGGCATAATTGTTTGTGGGTTAGTTAACTTGTAGTATAAAACATGTCATTAAGTCTTTAATCGATCAACTTAATAACAAATATCAGTTTTCCTTGCTCCTCCAATATAAATATTTCACAAATTTCAATTTCAAACCCTTAGAGTTTTGATTAGTTTTGTATCAAAGTTATCACATAAACAGAACAAATCTCAAATTCAATGTTAATTACCTTGGCGATAATCGCCCAATTTGAAAGTCCTAATATTGAAGATATCAACAAAATCTTGTTAAGTTTAACACAAAAGAATGGGTCTTATGACTGCCTCTTAATCTTCATAGCTTAATTAAAGAATCATCTGATAGAAAGCATATATGAATCTAAAATTGATATTAACTTAGCAAGTACAAAGAATCATTGGTCATAAAGCATATATGAATCTAAAAATTGATATTAACTTAACAAGTATAAAAGGGAAAGTATTAACCTTCTAAACAGGGGTATGTACAACTAAGTATGCATATAGTACAACATTGACACTAGTTTTATGAACTGGTTTGCAAATATATTGCATCAAATGCTTGTTTAGTACAATCATATATTACATTATCCATACATAAACTACGACCATGGTATACTAAATCTCGCTAGCACATGAACCAACAAGAAAGATGAGCTATAATCCTATAAGCTTCTAACATCTACTTCTGTTGTTTCTTTTAGATAGTTGACTAACCTGATTTGAATTGGGCTTGCTTGTACGATTGTTCGGAGACGGCGACGGAAGAGGATGGCGACGGAAGAGGATGACGACGGTGAAGAGGATGGCGACGGTGACGGCTAAGAGGATGACGGCGGAAAAGGCGACGTGGATGGCATCTTCGACGGTGAGGTGGATGGAGACAACAGTGAAGAGAGTCGAGAACCGAGAGTGTGAGACGTTAATTGAGAATGAAATCGGAATGGCGGCGTGGATTTCTGTTGCGTTTTTAGGGGTGATGATAATTAGGATTTAACAACTATATATTTTTTTAGTTTTACTATAATTTCAAACTGATATTTTTCAAATACAAATAACCAATAATTTAATTAACTTCTTGCGGTACGTACGATACATATTAATACAATGAGAATATATACTATTTTTTACATGGATAAATCTATCAACTATATAAAGTAATGAAAGATAAAAAAAATGTTCCTCTATGTAGTGGGAATTAAAAAAGTTAGATTGAACCAATTCTTTAGATATAAATATTTGTTATATAAATTACATAATAATTATTAAGACCAATTTGATAAAATGTCCTATTAAATTATATTATATTGAGTCCTTTATAAATAAGTGTTGAATAAAACTTAATGTAATAAGACTTAAATATCATATGTCCTAATAGATTCCATATATTAAAACTCTACACAAATAGATGTCCTATAAAATATAATTTAAAAGGACCCGAACATCAAGTATCCTAATATATCTTACAACTATAAGAACCCGACACACAAGTGTCTTGTAAAACATAAAGTATTAGGACCATTATGTGATATGTCCTATTAGATTATATAATAACATGACTCCTATAAATAAGTGTCACATAAAACTTAATCTAAAAGGACCCGAACATCAAGTATCCTAATATATTCTACAATTATAAGACCCCGACTAATAAGTGTCATGTAAAACATTAACTATTAGAACCATTATGTGATGTGTCCTATTACAATGTATAATAATAAGACCAATATTAATAAGTGTCATATAAAATTAATCTAACATGACGTTATTATTAAGCGTCCTCTTGGACTATACCATAACGGGACACATAAACTAAATGGTCGTATTTTATATGTTATTGAAACGCGTGTTGAAAAAGTGTCATATTTAAGCGTCCTATAAACCCCTTTTTGTTGTAGTGTCCCCTCCCTTTACTTTCAAAAAACAACTCGAGAACGGGGCGTTAAGGGAGGAGGGGGGGGGGGGGGGGGGAGGAGGAGTCCATCACTCACATTATCACATTAGTTTTTTCAAATACACACCGATCATCACTCAACAATCATACTGAACACATACGCAATAGCACTATCAACTCTTTTAAAGCCGAATATATTATTACAAAAGCTGCCTCATTGCATATAGGAAAAAGGAACACTGCACACTCACATTATCACATTAGTTTTTTCAAATACACACCGATCATCACTCAACAATCATACTGAACACATACGCAATAGCACTATCAACTCTTTTAAAGCCGAATATATTATTACAAAAGCTGCCTCATTGCATATAGGAAAAAGGAACACTGCATACTTAAATGAGACAACGCTGTGTGTAACAACCAAATAATAATTACTTACATAGAGCGTTTACACATGACACCACTCCCTCTCCTATTATACAATCGCTAACATATATGGGACGTTTATGTAATCATTTACGTGTTAATTTTTTCTAATGTTTTATGATGACAATTGTCAAGACAAAGAAACCTAAAGGATGTCTTTGGCAATTAATAACACAGTTGAAGGGGATTCAGTTGTAAAAATAAAACAACATAAGCCTAGTGATACATAATCAATGTATGTGTATTATTGAATATTGAATGATGAATATGATGGTTTGATGGATGATACTTTAGATGTAGTCATGTATGGTCCCAATACCAACTTGTAAGATTCCAACAGGAAATTGGATATTCCTTTTTATTATTTATATCATTATTTTAAGGACAATGATAAATAGGGCTGTCGATAAGAGTACAAATGATAAAATCATAATGTATTATTTTCATATATTTTATCTCTAATACATTATTATTATTAATATTTCAAAGTTAACATTTAATTAAGTGTCCAATTTTTTTGGATGTAAGTTACGATCAAAGAAGTTTCCATTGAGTCAACTTACTTGTATATATAAGGTAAGGCATATTCTTAGATATATACTTTTTTTATTGTAGTAATATTGTAGACGTACGTGTAAGTTTACTTTTTAAATTTTTGTCAAACAAACGGTAGCATACACCACATATATAGTTCTAGGTCAAATATACCAAAGGGCTTATAGCCTAGCGGTATCTGGTGTTTAGGTATCTCACAAGGTTGTGGGTTCAAGTCCTGTTGTGGACAAAATGATATATATTTAGAATTAGGTTAGAGAGTGTGTGTGTTTAGCCGTTAAAAAAAAGGTCAAATATGGTAAGTCACACATATCTCTATGAAAGTATTTGATAAGGTCAAATTCATAATATCCCAAATCCAAAAGTGAGTATTTTAAGAATACATGATATACTTGTAAGATCTATGGTGTTGTTAGGTTTTAACTGAATGTATCTACTTAATAACTGATTAATAAGGTTGCAAGTTGTCTGGTTTTTACTTAATCGAGAAGAAGTATATAACTGGAAAAGTAAAGAATGTGTTGTTTTCACATTAGAGCATAGAGAGTTTTATAATCTTATGCTTCAAATACTTAAAATCATATTACCAATATCTTACACTCTTATTCAGTTATTCATATTTAATTTTTACTTTTTCATACTTCAATATAACAAAGACACACTTCTCACATTTTACATACTTAAACCTAAAAAATATGCGTACATTTCTCTCTCTCTCTCTCTCTCTCTCTTTCTCTCTCATCTCTGGTAATTTTCTCTCTTTTTTTTTGAAAGACAAATTTGATATATAATTAAACTGTTACAGTGAACTACAATCCGGGGACTTACCACAGGGTATTCCACTTCACGAGTAGTGTAGGTAGAATATCCCCGTAAGTCCCGTCCCAAAAGCGAAAACTTTTAACTACTTACAATATTACAATACATATACGACCTCTTGTTGGAATCAGTTAACCAATGTGTTGAAAAGAAGAAGGATTAATTAACCAATAACTCCAGGATATGTCCTTTCCGTTTTTTGCTCGAAACTTCAGCCAATGGAACAGTTTGAGCTTGACCTCTAGGAAGATGAGTTCCGCATTGAACGATCCGTTTTTAAAGATCAGAGCATTGCGGTTCCTCCAAATCGAATAAGCTGATACTCTAATAACTAGGTTCCATATTTTCTTCATGGTAGCATTACCGTTGCTCTGTAGAACCGTAATTAGCTTCGCAAAAGAATTACCCCCCACGAAATTCAAGTTCCACCAGTTATGAATCAGGTACCACAGATAATGGAGAGCAGTGCAAGTAAAAATGGCATGTTCTACCATTTCCGTTTGACTTTGACACCTTGGGCACATAATTGACGGTACATCTATACCTCTGTTGTCTAAGTTAACCAAGACTGGAAGTCTCTTATGGTCCACCTTCCAGCTGAATATGCAGATTTTTTTAGGTATTAAATGGGACCAAAAGGTTGGTTGTGTTGGAGTACCTCGAGGCGGTGCTAAATCTTCAAGTAGGTTCCTCAAGAGTTTAATTGAGAATTTGTTGTCTGTACTGAGGGACCAGCATCTAACATCCTTCTTATCTTTGTGAATTTTCGACTGTTGAACAATTGCCATCAGCTTGTTGTAATCCTCTCGAACTCTTACTCTGAGTGTTGTCGAGTCCCCAAAATCCCAGATCCAATCTTCATTCTCCCAGCGTCCCATTTCCGTGATCCTTTTATGGTTGTTTCTGAGTTTGTTTTGCAATCTTGGAAAATCCTCCGCTAAGCAAGTTGAACCTGTCCATCTATCATTCCAGAAACTGGTTTGATTCTCGTCACCCACTTTTATATCTAAGAATTCACGTAGATTTACCCCCTTAGATTGAGATCCCTACCCGCTCTAATAATCCCCTCCCACATACCCGACCCGGCCCCCAAACTTACTGAATTGAACCCCCCGTTTTCCCCATAGATGCTTTTTATGACCTCCACCCATAAAGAACCCTTCTCATCCCAGAACCGCCACCACCATTTACCCAATAAAGAAAGATAAAAAATGTTAAGATCCCCCAAATTCAACCCTCCGTTTTCTTTTTTTAACACAATTTCGACCCATTTTACCCATGCAAATTTTTTATTTGAAAAGTCTCCTCCTCAAAAGAAATTTTTTCTACATCTATCTAAAAGCTTAAGTATACTGGCCGGTGCACGAAAGATGGACAGATAGTAGATGGGCAAACTGGATAATACGGACTTGATCAATGTTAAACGACCCCCACTTGATAGAATCTTCCTTTTCCAACTGGCTAGCCTCGCATCGAAGTTAAGAATCACTTTCTCCCAGTGATTCTTTCTTTTCATGGACAAGTTGACCGGAACCCCTAAATAGTTGATATCACCATCCTCCGATTTGAGACCAAAACTAGCTGCCATGATTTTCTGATCCTCTGTAGTAATACCCAACCCTATCATTTTGCTTTTATTTAGATTTACTTTGAGTCCCAAAACCTCTTCCCAACATTTCAACAATTGTAACAGAGATTTAATGTTGTTCCTCGACCATTTCCCAAAAACCATCGTGTCATCCGCATACTGGAGATGTGATATCCTACTTCTGTCTCTACCCAGCTCGATTGGTTGAAAGATCTTTTTATTGCACGCCTCTTGCAGCATGACATTGAATGCTTCTGCTGCTAAAAGGAATAAATAAGGTGCTAGGGGATCGCCTTGTCTGACCCCTTTATGAACCTTGAACTCCTTTGACGGTGAACCGTTGATCAACACTGAAACCGTTGCCGATTTTAGACAAAGAGATATCCAATCCCTCCATTTGTTCGAAAAACCCATTTGCAGCATAACCTCTTGCAGGAATGACCAGTATCTCTTTGTTTCCTCACTTTCCTCTTTCCCTCATTTTATCTTTCAAATTACCATTTAATGTATTGGCTCTTTAATATTATTATTTTATGTATCGAACCTACTACAGCAGGTCATATAACGATTAAATCAACACTTATTAATAATTATATTAATAAATATTATCCCAAAAGTTTAAATATTTTTAACTAATTAAAAACATATTTAATCGTATTATTTAATATTTATTAATTAAAAAATATATTTATTAACTATTCTTGTACAACTTTAATTAGTAGCTTTATATATTTATTAATTAAAAAATATACATTACGTATTAATTAAAACTCTGGATGATTAATATAATTTTTCTAATGCGGGTGTAAGTTAAAGTAAACTTACACTGATTTATAATAACTATTATAAATTTACGTTTTTGAGTGGGTTGTAGTTGCATTATTACTTGAATAACAAACACTCACAAATATGACCCTAGAGTGTCTTGTAAAATTGAATGTGACATTACTAGATTGTTAACTAAATACATATACTAACAAGATTCCGATAACATTGAAGTTTGTTTTGTGAACACACTCTCCATTCTTTTGCTACAACCTGTCAAAGTCGTTAGATTAACCACAATCTTCTCTCTCTAAGGTGGTTTTTCTAGCCTTGGTTCTAATCGTTTTCAAAGACTCTTTGCTTTTTAGTTCATCGTCTTGATAAGTTTGAAGAGTGGGTTCTACACTTACACCTAGTGGGAATCTAACACTTGTCAACGATCACTTTGTTGTGTTAGATGACATTCTTGAATGTTACACTTTCCTTTTTTGGTTGATGCTTGATAAATGCCATTTTACACTTAAAATATTGCATCGCTTTTTATGTTATTTTTTTGTATATTTTACTGAATTTTTGGCTAAATATAATAATGAAATTGTGGCGGTATGGCTAACTTCTTATTGTTGACTAAGAGCAAGCGTGATACGCTATAAATTATTGGATGCAAAGGTCTTCTCAATTATCAAAAGTCACATGGCTTATCACCTAACTCCATGGTCGGTCACATAATTTCATTAATTATATACTTATCTTATTAATTTAAACAATATTAATTCATTTTTATACGCTTTTTCAATACAAAAACTTACATAGAAAAGAGTCACACGTTACATTATATCTATATATTTATATATAAAATACATGCAAATTTTCCAAAAATAATCATAAATTGAAACTCAATCAACCAATCACAACCTTCAATTTCAAAATTATTCAATTTCAAAAACAATTTTAGAAAGATTAATGGCATCGAATTCCAAATCTAAATCAATTGGGAGGAGCCTGAATGAAAATTATGAATGGTTTTATAAAACATGTGAGGGGTTTTTAAGAAAATGTGGAGGGTTTTTATAAAAATTATATATTAATATAATTAATTATATGGTGTTTATAAATTATGTTTAGTAACTTGTGATACATTTTGTTTACAGAAAGAATAATTATATATTTACGATCGTCTCATTTTTATCTACGTTTTTGTATAAATTTTATTGTAATATGACACTTTTTAAAAATTAGTATATTTTTAATTTTTTGTTATCCATTAATAGTAATACTTCAAAAAAATTTAGTTATTGTTTTTTGTTAAAAAATCTGACATATGTAAATTTTTTGTGATATTTTATTATTTTTATCTAAAAGTTTTAATATCTCAAAACACCTCTGAAACACTTTTACACTTATTTTACTATACCTTTTATAATTTCATACCATCAAATTTTATACTTTTTTTTAAACATCCCCGTGTTTTTACACGTGGTAATAAACTAGTTCTTCATTATATGGTTATTATTTTGTTAAATGATAGAAATTAAGACGTGGTTAGTTTATCACCTTGTGTTGCTTATTTGTGCTAATTAACTTAATTGGTTAAAAGTAAAACAAAAAACAAAGCAGAGTACATTTTTAAGTTGAGTCTTCATGGATTGACTAAAATAGTAAAATTACAAATCTAATGTCTAATTTGTCATAATTATATAGGTTCCAGCCTATTACTTAATATTCATACATAATTAATCTACTAAAATTATTTTGCTTTCTCTTTTTTAAGATTAAGACTATTTCCCCAATCACTGCTATGGTTTTGCCCAGTGATGTAGCTCCTTAATATATGTTTGGTGGGTTTGGAAAGAAGGATTTTAAAAGAAATATATGTCTGACGTTCGACCCTAGCTCCCTCTCATAGACAACCAAGACAGCTAGACATTGCTTGTGAGTTGTGAGTCGTTCTTTAGAAAGGGTCAGTTTGAATGTAAATGATCCTAGATTGGCCTGCCGTAGATAATCTTTTGAAGAATAGTATCTCCACAATAAAATTAAAGAAAATATTTGTAGTCATAATAATTTTTGTTAGATATATTGTATTTGTGTTCATGTAATCATCGTAGTTTAATATTTCAAAATATTTTTCTAATGATCTTGTTAGTTTTTACTCTTTATGTATCTTTTCTAGCTCTTATATATTGTTGAATAATAATTAATAAAGAATTTAAAATTTAGACGTGTTAGTTGTTTTTCTTTTTAGGTAAAGTTATTTGATCATATTTTGTCTAAATAAAATCAAAAGTCATAGCATGTATGAAATGTAGAAGAATGTTTAATTTAGTTTATGCTTAAGTCATAATCCTAAGTGACTAATTATAATCTTTAAATTAATGACATCAATGGTCCAGATTGCATTTTAAAATTTGGACAAAAGGTATTTTTGTAATTCACATGTTGCCTGTACTTTACAAGACATCAATGGTCCAAATCTAACATTTTAAAAGTAAAGTATATAGGTTGAACTTACACATTTTTCATAGGAGAGAGTTTTAACAAAAAACTATCTTTCATGTGAGAATTATGAGAACCAATATTAGTCCTGATCAAAATAAATCAATAACTATTAATGGTAATTGGCTAATTGCTTATTAATGATTCATTAATGAGTCATTAATGAGTGATATCATTGGATAAATATATAAATGAACAAGATACATCTATTAATAAGGCCTTAAATATTATAAACATTCTCACACATAAAATATATAGTTCTCTGAACTTTTCTCTTCTTTCATAATATTCTAAATTAATAATTATATTTAATTATCAACTATGTTTTATGCTTTGTTTATAAGTTATATTGTCTTATGTTTTGAGTTATGTTTTTCTATGAAGAAGCTATGTACGTATAAGTGACAAGGAAGATCATAAATTATACATAAAGCTAATACATATGGATATTTATAGATGAAATGATTTTAAATAAATAATTAAAGATATGGATGATAAAAAAAAGTAAATAAATATGAACGTGAATATGTCTATCACTTGATCCTATTGATCCATTGCCATCACGGAAAACATTATATCGGGTTGTCTTTACAAGGTTGGATGTATCCATTGTATAAACACAATGGTTGTTTTTAAAAATTATTATTATTATTAACAATTTTTAATTTTTTTATAGAATAGACTAGTTTTACATACGACATGTGGTGTTGGTAAGCAGGGGCGGGTCACGGGTTCACCCATTAAGCAGTAGGTGGTAATGCATTTATCTTTTTTTTTTACAAAAAATCTATTTTATATGTTTAATGGTTATATATAGGAACCAACTAAATTTTGGATGTGGAGTCCCAAACCCATTGACGTGTGGTTGTGAACTCAATTACACAACTCATAAAAAAGAAAACTAGATTAAAATTTTAATTCCCATATTCTATATATAATCGTTCCTACACGATGTCCCTACACTGTTATTCTCATCTTCTACTTTAAAAAATCGTTTTCTAATCGCTAGCGCTACAATTCTCCGTATCAGTGACAAAGTTATTTTGTCCAATAAAAAAATAGTCGACAATTGAAATATGAGAAAAACCAGAGCTCATGATAAACTCACTAAATTTATTTTCTGAATTCGCAACAATTAGTAAGTATTTTAGTTTATAAATACTTGAGTAATAACTATTAAAATTCAAAATATTTAATCGTTTACTCACTAAAAATAGAATTTTTCTAATAAAATATAACTCACTTTAATATAATTGCACAAGAACTTCGTGCCATGGCGTGCTGCCTGTAATGAAGCATGCAACAGTACCTTGTCTTTAGGGTGGACCTGTCTCAGATCAGATCTATCTATATTAATTTATATATTATTAAATAAACAAATCATTCATTCATTGTTAATAATTCAGATAAAATATTAGGGTTATAATCTAGACGTCCTACACGTCCTACTCTAAAAATCTTGCATACCATATTCTTATTTTTATCTCTTTTAATTAGTTATTACTTCTACTTGTTATATTTCTCAAATAACCTTAACATTATTAAATTGTGAAAATAATTGTTTAAAATTATAGACTATGAGATATTTAATATTATATACCGTTTTGTTAGAAGTACATAATTAAAAATAAAGCATCAAGAATGCAAGGAGTGGTTACACATTATTACATCTACTATATTGTTACGTAAGTTTTTTTTTCTAACTACTTAATCAACCATTAAACCTTGTAGTAGTCATTTTCTACCATCCCAAATTATAAAAACTCACATATTACTTAACTAACCAGTTAAAATTTAACTAAAAAGGATTAAAAGCCAAAAAGGCTCTCCATGAAGTAATACCACACCTTTCCATCACATAATCATCCCACCATATAAGTCACACATCTACAACACCTTTCGATCCTTTCACTCCGATAAACACCCACGTTCCCTCAAATCATGTCAGCGTCGCAAAAAAAAAAAAAATAAGAGTTTTATAAACAACCATCGAGTTTGGAACCAGTAGAAAACTATTAATTAGTAAACTAATATATTTTCGTCAAAAAATAAACTAATATACTTTAGAATTTTAAAAAAAAAAAGTGTTTAGTTTAAAAGCCATATCCTAGAAATAATTAATAATAGTTGGTAGAATATAATATAATTGTTATGTACGTATTATTTCTTTTTCGTATGTAAGCATTTTAATATGGAATAGATGACCCAATTAATCACAATTAGAAATAAAAAAAACAAATAAAAGCGTTGGTTTGGGACTTTGGGGTCTTGAACTCTTGAGTCTTGAACTCTTGATTCGTATAATTGGGCTATGTTCATGGGCTAGTCGTAATGGGCTTATGATTTACTTGTGAGTTGTGAGTTGTGACCAATCTTTGAAGCTTTTTCGGCCCATGTCTCTTTGATGGATTCTTTGTTGATTGCCTGAGCCTCTTGCCCTCTTTCAAGGGTTAACAATTATATAGTTTATTTAATTTTTTATGTTTGCTTAAAGTAAAAGGAAGCTCATTTTATATGTTTTTCTTCAAGAAAAGCGAAGCTCATTTGATCACTTACCGTAGTGGAGGACATAACACACAAATCAACTACCTTTTTGTGCGTAACCCTTAGTGTACGCCTCGTAACACTAGAAAATACTCGATGTCTCCTTCTGGAGTGATCACACAGGACATTGCACTCTCATACATATCATTCAAGACCCCAAATCCCTATATCTAGGAACACCATGTGTAAATCCCTTTTAAAGATTTAGGACTGTGTTTTTAAGCACTAGTAATTTTCAAATTCCGGTGTGGTGTATTTATTTTAAGTAATTAACTATTTGTGGATTTATTATTATTATTAGAGTTAATTACTGATTTGGTCCCTGTGGTTTGCACTTTTCTACTAGTTTGGTCCCTAACTTTGAAAAACTACGTGGATAGTCCCTACTGTAGCAAAGTTGTTGCACGTTTGGTCCTACTGTAGCAAAGTTGTTGCATGTTTGGTCCCTTACCCATTTAATTTTTTATTTTCTTTAATTCTTAATCAATATTTAAATATTACTTTATATTTATTTCTTTTTTTTAAAATAATTAATATATTAAAATAATAAAACCCTAACCCCCCCTCTCTCTCTCCCCTCTCTCTCTCTCTCTCTTCTCTTACTCTCTCTCTTGGGTCACATAACAGACCACCAACACCACCACAACCTTTTCATTCCAACACCACCACCTTTTCTATCACCATCACATAGCCACCGTCTCTCTCTCTCTCTCTCTCTCTCTCTCTGGCGGGTTACATAACAGACCACCACCACCACCACAACCTTTTCATTCCACCACCACATAGCCACCGTCTCTCTCTCTCTCTCTCAGGTTACATAACAGACCATCACCATCACCAGATCTATGAAAACCACCGTCCCAACCACAACCACCTAACCAGATCTATGAAAACGGAGCCCTCGAAAGAAAACCCTAACCACCGCCATATCTGCCACAGAAGATGATGGTTGTCCGTGCGATTGTGTAGGTTGGACTTCGGACGTTGGTGGCGGTGCTGAAAACCCAAGATTTGTACTTAAATCGTGTGAAAATTTCAAAAAACCCCAATCGCAAAACACCACCCTGTTTCTGTTGGCGGTAGTGGCGGTGATAAAAGCCATAATTCTGTTTGCAGATCTGGGAAAGAGAAATGAGGCCGTGGTCGCCTTCGGTGGCGGTAGTGGCGGTGATCTTGAAGAGAGAAGATGTGTTGGATTATGTGCAGAGATAATTAATGGGCACATTGTATCCAATGTTATAAGAGACTAAAGGGTCACACTGCTACACACCCAATTCAGAACAGTTGGATTTCACCATAAATCTGTGTGGAAATAATTAATCAGTTAGATTAATTATTAAAGAGAAATAGTAAATAATTAATCAGTTAGATTAATTATTAAAGAGATAAACGAATAATTAATCAGTAGTATTAATTATTGAGAGATATAAATAATTATACAGTTTGGATTAATTATTAGAAAGGAAATAAATAATAAATAAGTTATTTATTATTCAAGGAGAATTAAATATTAAGTCTTTAATATTTAACGGACTAAGTTAATTAATAGTTAATTAATTAACTAGTAAAGTCCAGGGGGTCAAAGTGAAGAAATTGAAAGTTTAATTAAAACCAGCGGACTTTTAATTAAACGGGCTTAGGTCCAAGTTAATCCTTATAAATATATGTTAAGCTTTGAGGATTAAGGAGATATGACATAAAGGGATAAAACCCTAGCCGCCACTCTCATTGATCTCGTCCTTCTCTCTCTCGAACTCGCATCTCTCTCTCGGCTCCTCTCTCGAAGTCGCAATCGCAAAACACCAAGGGTGTTTGCGATAAGGTGGTCGATGCATACACACACACACAAAGCTTTCGGGTTTTGTTTTTGGTTGGTAATCCAGGAGCGGTCTAGCAGCCAGTTCAATCGGAGGTGCAGTAGTGGTGGACTACTTTAGCAATCCCAAGTCTGATCAGGTATATTTCTTGTAACCTTATCTATGGATTGTTTTTGCTAAGAAACTATGTTGATCATTTAAAGTTTTAAAGATCCTAACCCTTTTGGGGTTTAGAGGGTTGTGTTCAATCCAGTTCCGCTTTTAGGATTGAACCAGTGGAATCAAACCCAGTTTTGACCAATTTGTGTCATATGGTGGTTTGGTCAGGTTCAAAACCCTTCAGTGGTATCAGAGCCTCGGCTCTATGATCCATAGTTTCTAGTTTTATCTGTTTCATGGATTAAGGTTTGATTCTTGATCTCCTACTTGTTCTAGACATTTTCGAAAATCACCAAGGACAACAAAACAGTTTGTTTATGTTATCCAGTTTTAAGAAATTTAATCCTATTAATCAGAGAGTTTAAACAGTTGGTTTAAACGGTTTAAAAGGATTGTGATTTTTGGATAAGAACAAGTTTTGGATTAAGATAAATTAAACAGTTTGTTTAATTGGTTAAACCTAGTTGATCTAATTAGTTGGTTTGTTTTAAATAGTTAAAAGATCTTCTCCATCTTATTTCTTTTCTTCATAAATTTCGAAAAACCATAAGGGATAAAAACAAGTTTTCTGTTTTTATCCAGTTCATAAAAGGTTTGATTTTGACCAGTTAGGTTTAAACCAGGTTTGTGTTTAAACGGTTAAAAAGGATAAACCTTTTATCTAAAACTAGATTTTAACAAGTTTTTGAACTTTTGTTTAAAAAGGTTGAAATCAAGTTTTAGGATAATTAGTTATTAATAAAACAAGTTTTGTTTATATTAATAATTAATAATTTTTGGTTTTTTGAATTAAATCCAGTTTTTTTTAATCAGTATATTGAAACGGTTAGTTTTAATAGGTTAAAAGGATTAAAATTTTTTGTTTTATCGGAAAAAGGGGATCAAGACCACCACCATGGTCGACGGCGGTGGTTGTCGGCAGCGTGGCTGGTGGCAGCCCTTGACGGCGAGCGAAGGGGCTTCGGCCCAGGTAGCGCCGCTACGGCCCAGTGACATCGGCCCAAGAAGGGCTTCGGCCCAGGTAACCTACGGCCTGGTGGGCTGCGGTCGAAGTGGCTCACGGCCCAGCAGGGGTTCTCGGCCCAAGTGGGCAACGGCCCAATAGGTTTCGGCCTAAAGGGAGTCTCGGCCCGGTGGGTAGTCGATCCAGGAGTTTTTGGCCCAAGATAGTTTTTTTTCCGGTTTAATAC
Source organism: Pulicaria dysenterica (assembly GCA_947179395.2). Classification (NCBI taxonomy): domain Eukaryota; kingdom Viridiplantae; phylum Streptophyta; class Magnoliopsida; order Asterales; family Asteraceae; genus Pulicaria; species Pulicaria dysenterica. The sequence goes on along the minus strand of OX359291.1, from coordinate 10,361,797 downwards.
AAAAGGATTAATTTTAAGTTATGAAATTAATAAGATAATATATAAGCTAGTGTTATATATTTTAATTGTTTTAAGTTAAAATATATAATTTTTAGTTTTTATTTATTATGACTAGTTTAGTTGTTTTAAATAAATTCTAAAAAGGGATAAAGTTTATATAATGGAAAAACAAATAAGATAGTATTTTTTTGACCAAAGTTGTCGGTTATAAGTTTTTTGGAAAAACTGGTAAAAGAACACAACGTAGAGACTTTCATTCAAGTTTTGAATAAGACCAAGTTTTTCAAAGGATTATTGAAAAATTATATTGGTCAAATAAATTAGAAGATCATAACTCTCATTTTGGTTAATAGGTATTAATCAAAAGGATAAATGAGAGAGTTTTAGACAGATCAGGGTGTGTGCTTAACAGCACAGTTTATTGTTTACTTTTATTTTTAACTGCGTGGTTGACTTTTATATATATAGTGCTTATATATAATTGCGTGGTTGTGATAGTTATAGTTTTACCTACTTAGGACTCGTTTTTCTTATTCTTCTTTTATTTTGGTTTTTGGGAAGGCCTGCGTGCCAATTACAATCTCTTTCTTATTTGTAATATTGTACTGGTTCGGGGAGGCCTGCGTGCCACTTACAACCACATTCAATATTGTATTTGTAATATACTAGTGTTAGTTTAATCCCTCAACCAAAATGGACTCGAAGAAGATGACGGCGTAAATGGTGTTCTATATGTGAAGCACGGACACTTCGGGGAGGTGGCAAGGCTAGTGGGAGCAGCATGTCAAGAAAGGCGAATCCAAGTCACTTTGTCCTTAGGTTTGACCTTAGGATTAGTTGGCAAAACTATAGGGTTTTTATGCTTACTCTTATATCTGCTTGGTTGTGTTTCTTTTATTTACTGTTTATCATATATTCTTGCGACACTTATATGATGCTAAATAAAAAGGGGATTTAATAACAGGCTGTTATTAAACAGTGAAAAACCACGCGCTTTATGACAAACTAGAATACGATTACAGGCTGTTAGTCGTGTTAATTAAATTTTTTAAAATTAAAGTTTTGTCAAGGTTATAAGTTTGGAACTTATAAAGGCCGTTTTGTGCACCTAGTTTAGGTACACATATAAATCATATTTTTAAAACAGTTAGTTTTAAAATGGTTTTTCAAAAACTGGAAAATGAAGTTTTAACTTAATTATAAAACCCAAGAAAAATCTTAGATCAGTGTGCTACCCACCTAATGGTACACCCTAACTGTTAAACGGTACTCGGGTGTCGGAAGTGCCCAAACCTTGGGCATCCGGGTTCAAACCATTGCAGGAAGGGGCATGAAAGGTTCTGCGATAATCGGGAGTCCCTGCCAGAATTTATGCTGTCTTAGGTGGTGCGATCTATTTTGGTGATAATCGGGAGTCCCGGCCCAAAAATCACTAGAGTAGAGTTAAACATACTAGACTGGGTCTAAGTGCTCTACGAGGTTCTAGAAGTCGTATCAGTTAGGTACGATTGGTACAGGGTGTTACCTACCAGAAATAGCATGACTTGGCGGGAAGTGCCCAAACCTTGCGTCAAGTATGTGAAATATGGGTCCTAGGTCTAATATATATTATTTATGGGTTTGATGATATATGATTAGAAAGTTTATTTGCAATTACTAATTAAACCGGGTTTTAATTTGTAGATGGCAACCAACGTTACTAGTACCAATAACCTCTCTCTCCGCTCTATTCTTGAGAAGGACAAGCTTGTTGGTCCTAACTTTCTCACATGGGAGAGAAATCTCCGGATCGTGCTTAGGCACGAGAGAAAGTGGTATGTCCTAGAACAACCTCTAGGAAATCCTCCTGCCAACAACGCTAGGGCAGAAGTCAGGGAGGCTTTTCTGAAGCGCTCCAATGACGCCCTGGACGTTAGCTGCCTCATGCTCGCAACTATGAGTCCAGAGTTGCAGTCGAGCATGATGGAAACTCCTGCCTATGACATGATCCATCAGCTGAGGGACATGTTCCAGGAGCAAGCTCGCACTGAGCGTTATGATGCCACCAGGGCATTTAACTCGTGCAAGATGGCTAAGGGGACCTCGGTCAGTAACCACGTCATGAAAATGAAGGGTTACATGGACCACCTAGAGAGAATTGGGCACCCAGTTCCGTTGCAGCTAGCAACGGATACGATACTCAACTCGTTGTCGGATGACTATAAGCCTTTTATAGTCAACTACAACATGAACAACAAGGAGAAATCCGTGGCTGAGTTGCACTCAATGCTCAAGACTGCCAAGCAGAGTATCGGGACCAAGTCTAAGGACGTTCTCATGGTAGGTCATGGCGGACATAAGAAGAGGAAAGGGCGTCACGGAAAGGAAAAGGGCAAGGCCCAGGCCAACCAGAGTGCACCTAGGGCTAATAACGACAACAAGGGCAAGAAGCCGAAGCCGAACAAAGCTAAAGCCGAGAATCGGTGCTTTAAGTGCGGCGAGGTCGGGCACTGGAAAAGAGACTGCCCGAAGGGTCACGAGGCAGGTGGCAAGGCTGGCACCTCAGGTATCGTGTAGCTTCTTTGTCACTTTCCACTTGTAAAGGTTTTTACGAGTATTCTAATATCTTGCAATCGTTTATTGCAGGAGGAGATGGAAAATGATGCGGCCCAGCATGAGGAGATCAGTCGTGCAGCATGTAGATATTATTAATATTTATATTTCCTAGTTTATTAAACTCTTTAAGTTTTTTTTTTGAACAATTTTTATATTATTGGTTTATGAATACCTTTTTGAGTTTATGGAAATTTATTTATTTGGTTATATATATCCGTGCACGTATTCTTACTCTATGAATCATGATTAGTCCAGTTATGACTGAAAGAGTGCCAATAAGTCAAGTGTTGACTTGATTGGTGATTCATAATAATCTTATGCTGTGATTTGTTGTAGTTATTATGCCGGCTCCACTATTCAAAATACTTAATAAACAAGTGTTATTTATAAAATTAGATAGTTTTTCTAATTTAACAAGTATTTAAATTTTTAGTGAAAAAGTGAATGTTCAAGTCTTGAACAAGTGGAAATAATAGTCATTATTTCCAAGTATAAATAGTTTTTGATAAAACATTTAAGATATTATAAAAGTGATTATGGTAGTTACTATAATCAAGGAAGTTTTATACTAAATGTTTTTAGAAAGAAATTGAAATGCCTTCACAAAGTTTTTGTGCTCATGGCAAGTTTAATGAAGCCATTTTCTGTAATTAGAAAGATGGATATATGAAGATCCAAGTTCTTGGTTTCATAAAATAATTTTCTTACAAAAATTAAGTTCTTTAAAACATGTGTTTGGAACACAAGTTTTAGGCATGGTAGTCAAGGATTGACTAAGGTCTAAAAGGATGCTTTTAAAGAATGCACTTTTTTTCATAAAAGATAGTGGGAGCACCTGACTAATGTATTTATCAGAGTTAATAAAAGGTTATTTTTTAACCAGTATGATAAATACAAAATCGAACTTTTTAGAGTATATAATTATTGGATGTTTTTCAGAAGTTATCTAAAACAGTAAAGTTCTTGAGAAAGAACTAATCCATGGAATGCATGATTTATTGGGAGTACTCAATAAAGATATCATTGCAAGATTTCGAGTCAAGTTATGACCTGAAATTAAATACGTTCTAAAATGTTCAGTAAGTCAGCTTAAATAAATATTGTTGGTTGGTTAACGTTAGAAATGATAAAATAGGATGTTCTTTAACATTCTTAGTAATGTTTTTAGAGTAGTGTTGGCATACACAGGGAATCTAATTTCAAGGTTCTTACAAGTAGGTGTAAGAAAGTTTTATCGTTTCAAATGGATAAATCTAGTAAGATTTAGTTTATCTACAAATATAATTAAAGTTTTTTAATTACAGGGAGGTTATTTTGTAAAATCAGAAACTTTGGAGTTATTTCCAGTTCTCTCCAAGTTTAAGGAATTTTATAAAATAAGTAACTCTAGAAGTGTTCTTAGGTTGCAAGAATGATTTCTAGCAAAACCAAGAAGGAGTACTCCAAGGTACTAGTCTTGTGTTTTAGGTTTTATAACCATATTATTTTCTTTGTAATCCGTGATAAGTTACAATGTAAAATAAGTAATTCAGATAAACACCGTGAAACGAGTAAGTGAAATGGTAGAAATTATGCATCTTTATTCCAGGGTGGAATATGGAAGGGTGTAGAAATTAGTTTCATTGTTCTTCACAATTTTGTATGTTTTGGTTTATCCAGGAATAAACTAGGTTTATTCGAAACACTATCCGTGACTACTTATCTTGGTAGGAACTATGATAGGGCTATAAAGTCATCGTAATTTTGGGGTAGATTCGAAAGTTTGTCGAATATAGCTGCAAAAGGTTTTTGCGGACCAAAATTGACGGATATTTGTTAGGTTTACGAATATTGGATTGACCCACTGTGAATAATACTTCATGGTTTCATGTCAAAAGTATTAATCACATAGGTTATCCTTAAGCCTGAGGTATTTGGTTTGGGATGCGGTAACTACTGTCTTCTTAGCTAGCTCTAACGCCATGCCGTAACAGGGTGGTCATAAGGGGTGTGTCTAGATTCAGTGGGAGCCGTATTTCCAAATGCAAATATGCAAGATGGTAATTGCAACTTCTTTTTAGAAGAGATATTTCCGGGCCCCTTGACTGATAAGAGAAACTGGTAAGTGCACGGCCGTGCCCAAACGAACTGATCTGTTCTTTGCCGTTTATCACGCAGTTTCGAAATCAAGTATGTCATGAACAAATTCTTGAGTCTCTGAGTTGACTTCCTCCATGCTCATGCTCAAAATTGAAATATCGCGCTGCAAGGGACAAACCTACATATATGCAAGTTATGTATATATAAAAACGTACCCATTCATAAACAGGGAGTTTATGATAGTTTAGTTTATAAACAGTTAGTTTATAACAAGTCACTTCTAAGCAGGTTGCATATGAAGTTTTATCACAAGTTACTTTGGGGTATAAGAGTTCTTATAACCTGGTTATCCTAAGCGTCTGGCTAGGGACCTCCTTAGGCTAACAATGTGCAGTAACTGTTAATTATCTTGCACAAATGGGAGTCTGTTGGATTATGTGCAGAGATAATTAATGGGCACATTGTATCCAATGTTATAAGAGACTAAAGTGTCACACTGCTACACACACAATTCAGAACAGTTGGATTTCACCATAAATCTGTGTGGAAATAATTAATCAGTTAGATTAATTATTAAAGAGAAAGAGTAAATAATTAATCAGTTAGATTAATTATTAAAGAGATAAACGAATAATTAATCAGTAGTATTAATTATTGAGAGATATAAATAATTACCCAGTTTGGATTAATTATTAGAAAGGAAATAAATAATAAATAAGTTATTTATTATTCAAGGAGAATTAAATATTAAGTCTTTAATATTTAACGGACTAAGTTAATTAATAGTTAATTAATTAACTAGTAAAGTCCAGGGGGTCAAAGTGAAGAGATTGAAAGTTTAATTAAAACCAGCGGGCTTTTAATTAAACGGGCTTAGGTCCAAGTTAATCCTTATAAATATATGTTAAGCTTTGAGGATTAAGGAGATATGACATAAAGGGATAAAACCCTAGCCGCCACTCTCATTGATCTCGTCCCTCTCTCTCTCTCGAACTCACATCTCTCTCTCGGCTCCTCTCTCGAAGTCGCAATCGCAAAACACCAAGGGTGTTTGCGATAGGGTGGTCGACGCATACACACACACAAAGCTTTCGGGTTTTGTTGTTGGTTGGTAATCCAGGAGCGGTCTAGCAGCCAGTTCAATCGGAGGTGCAGTAGTGGTGGACTACTTTAGCAATCCCAAGTCTGATCAGGTATATTTCTTGTAACCTTATCTATGGATTGTTTTTGCTAAGAAACTATGTTGATCATTTAAAGTTTTAAAGATCCTAACCCTTTTGGGGTTTAGAGGGTTGTGTTCAATCCAGTTCCGCTTTTAGGATTGAACCAGTGGAATCAAACCCAGTTTTGACCAGTTTGTGTCATATGGTGGTTTGGTCAGGTTCAAAACCCTTCAAGATGATGGTTGTTCGTGCGATTGTGTAGGTGGAGGGTGATACCGATGGCGTCCGACGAAGGAGATGGACAGTGGTGGTGGTGGCGCCGTCCGGTCGGAGGATAGGGTGGCAGCGGCGGTGTGAGTCTAAGATGGAGAGAATGCAGATGAGAGAGTTAGAGAGATGTAGAGGTAGAGAGAGAGAGTGAGAGAGAGAGAGAGAGAGAGAAAAGGGGAGGGGGTTAGGGTTTTATTATTCTGCTATATTAATTATTATTAAAAAAAATAAATATTAAATAATATTTAAATATTGATTAATAACTAAAGAAAATAAAAAATTAAAAGGGTAAGGGCATATTGGTCTTTTCAAGTTGAAGAGGGACCAACCATACAACAACTTTGCTACAGTAAGACCAAACGTGCAATAACTTTGCTATAATAGGGACTATCCACGTAGTTTTTCAAAGTTAGGGACCAAACCAGTAGAAAAGTGATAACCACATGGACCAAATCAGTAATTAACTCTTATTTTATTATTATTGAATTTTTATTAGTTTTACCATTATTCTTTTTACTGCTTTCTTTTTCATAATGGCGTAGTTCTTTTTAAGAAAGCAATCTTTATACTTACGAGTAGATGTATAATTGTCTACATTTTATATCTTTTATGCCGCGTTGTAGCAAGATTGAGTACTACTATTATTGTTGTTGATGTTTGCGTAAAGCAAATAATCAATTTTTAACCAATCTTACAGTTTGGTAAAAACTGAAATCTAATTGTGACTTCTTTTTGTTAAAATTAAAACATAGTTTTTACCCTATTTTAAGATGTTATTCCAATTACATTTTAATATAAAAATAAGGCAGGAGGTAAACAAATATTACTTCAATTCAAATATAAATAAATTTATACCTAATTTATTAGGGAAAATAGGTAATCTAGCTAGCTATGTTTTTCGATCTCATAATTATTAGGATTTGTTTGTTTTCTAAAATAAGGTTTTACTTTAAAGAAATGTCTGTGGGTAGGCATACGTTTTGAATAAGCTTGTTTGTTTTTCAAAGTCAAATCTGCGTGCCTCTATATGTTTTTTAATGCTTGTTTGTTTTTTCGCAGACATAAAATTTTATTTTGTCATATTTTTGCTTATTTTGAGAAGCTAAGAACTATTTTTTTTCTCAAACCTTTTCATACTCCAGACATTCTAAACACATATTCCTCTGAAAATATAAAATAATACATAACATTTATATTTTCGAAAACAAACAACACCTAAGTTTTTATAGCTTCTAATTAAATATTGCCCATCATTCTACTTTGACCTTGATTTAAAAAAATTCTCTTAATTAAATATCAAGAAAACGAAGAAACATATATAGAAGGTGATACCGTAGGATGAGTATTACGCACGTCTTTTTAGAAATAAAATTAAGAAAATTAATTCCTGGACTCCAAATGGCATATGTCAGAAACAGAAGTATTATTGATGGACCTTTGGTCATTAACGAAGTGATTGTGCGGGCTAAAAAGGCTAAAAGAAAGTTAATGCTTTGTAAACTTTATTTTGAAAAATCTTTTGATTCTATTAGCTGGGAATTTCTGGATGAAGTTATGTCGCTTATGAATTTCGGAAACAAATGGAGAAAATGGATTATGGGTTGTCTTAGTTCGGCTACTGTTTCGGTAATTATTAACGGATCACCGACTCAACAATTCTCAATGGGGAGAGGTGTTAGGCAAGGGGATCCTCTAGCACCATTTCTGTTTATTATCGCGGCCGAGGCCTTTAACGTAATTATGAAAGAAGCAACATTGAAAGGGGTGTTTCATGGAGTCAAACTTCCGAAGGTCCTTGCATCTCGCATATACAATATGCTGATGATGTTATTGTGTTGGGTGAGTGGTCTATGACTAACATTGCAAATCTTATACGGATTTTACGCTGTTTTTTTCTATTTTCAGGACTCAAAATAAACCTAGGGAAATGCAATCTTTTTGGAGTAGGAGTGGACATGGCTGAGGTAGTTCTCTTCGCAAACAAACATCATTGTAAAGTGGGTGAGCTACCATTCAAGTACTTGGGAAATCCGATTGGAGCTTCAATGAATAGAGAGGAACAATGGGCACCTATCATCAACAAGTTTCACTCAAAACTGTCAAGATGGAAAGGAAAAACTTTATCATCGGGTGGCAGACTCACACAACTCAAATAAGTCCTTGGGAGCCTAGGTAACTATTTTTTCTCACTTTTTAAAGCCCCGGAGAAAATCATCAGTAAGCTGGAAGGTATGAGATCCAGATTCTTTTGGGGTTCAAACGATGATTCTAAGAAGATTTCTTAGGTCTCATGGAATATAGCCCTTAACGAAAAAAATAAAGGTGGTCTCGGTGTAGGTAGTTTGAAGGCTCCGAATATTGCACTTTTAACAAAATGGTGGTGGAGGTTTAAGATAGAAGAAGGCACATTACGGAAACTAGTGATTTGTGCTATTCACGGAAAAGATGGGGGTATTAATGCTGCAAATCCGGTGGGAAAACATGCTGGTCCGTGGAGAAACATACTAAAAATTCACAAGGACTGTGGGAAACTTAATATTCCTTTAGAGAGTTGGTTCGAAAGACATGTGCAGCATGATGGTTCCATTGATAACAAATGGGGGATAGATAAAAGTGGGGTCTTTTCTGTATCATCCATGAGAAAGGCCTTTGACTTCTTTTATTTGGAGAAGAGAAATTTTGATCAATTCCACTGGACCAAATAGATCCCATCCAAGCTTGTGATAAATGCATGGAGAATTGCATATGCAAGAATGACAACTAAAAGCAACTTGAATAAAAGAGGTATCACTCTGCTCTCTTTATTATGTCCATTTTGTAATGCGGATGTGACAACAGAATCCCACACCTTCATTAATTGCACAGCTACTCACTTGGGGTATGGATTTACGGTTTAAGGGCAATAAACTAGAGTGCTTAATGGTCATTGTTTACACTTTCTTATGGCTGATTTGGAGACTGAGAAATAGTAAAACATTCGAGATCGATGGCGGTATAAAATAGGTGCTCGTGGGAAGTCAAATTCAAGCTCTCTTTTTATTGGATTAAAAATAGAGTCAGGAGATACAAATTATTGTCTTGGTCGGATTGGTGTCTTCCCCCTTTCAATTGTATTTGAACTTCGTGTATTCTTCTAGCCTCTCGCTAGTTTTAATAAAATTTTGCGTGTATGGAGGGGGTGATGGCATTGCCGAAGCTCTCGTCCTTGCTCGCTCTTGTTGCCGTTCAAAAAAAATTTAAACTAAAACATGTATTCAAAATTAAGTTAACTCGGGTACCAATTAACTTATTAACCTCACAAACACGTGCACTCGGTTAAGGCACACACATTAGACAATGATTAACTTAACGGGCTTCCTTCTCCACTGTATATATGTTGAAGGTCACCGTTAGCAATTACGAGCTATTCCACTCATAGCTAATTAATTGGTTTTGAGTTAAAAGTTAAAACATATATACCAGTCGGCTCACAAACTTACACCAACAATAACGACGTATAAGTAGTGACGATATCACATTATAGTGAATGGGGTGCTTTGACACCCCTTGCAATTCAATCTTATTAGGCTTAAAAAAATATGCATCCACTATCAAATTAATTTGGACACCATTTGCTTTTGATTTTGGTTTAGTTAAAAGGAAAATAAATACTATAAATAAACATTTCGACTTAATATGTTATACTCATAATAGAACTTTATAAGACTTAAAATTTGGTTCAATTAGTTTCATTCATTTTTAAGAATTATATATTCTAGTTTTGGTATGATGTTCTTTTATGGTAATTATAACATGTTAAACTAGGTAGATTATAAGTTAATATTTCTAGGTAACTGGGAACTTGCTTATTGATTAGTTTAGGTAATTAGATTTTTCTCCGATCTCATTTGGTAATTAAAAAAATATAATGATAATGAATCATCACTTACAGCTCTTTGTTAAATTGGGGAAAAGTTATTCATTTAGAATTACTGAATCGGATTAGAAAAATATAAATATCTAAGTGATTAGGACTGTAAGCAAACAAAACTTTTATGAATCGTTTGTGAAATTATTCAGCGTGAAGTTCGTTTATGTTTGTTTGTTTAATAAACGAACAAACATGAACAATATTTTTCGTTCGTTTAATTAAACGGACGAACATGAACAGAGCTCCTGTTCATTCATTTATGTCCATAAACATTCGGTTGTCACATACACACACGTGTGTGTTTATATATAGTGTTTATTTGTGTTTAATAATGTTGGACTTGTATTGTAGCATGTGTTCCTTTGTTAACGTTTGTTTATGGTTTAAATGAATGAACACAAATGTACACGAACTAACCAATCTTTTAAACAATCAAACGTAAGTGCTTGTTTGTTTATTGTTAGTGTTTGTTTGTTTGTTCGGCTAAAGTTAAACGAACGAATACGAAAACAAAACCTTGTTCGTTTATCCATTCGTGTTAGTTTATTCGTTTGGCTAAAATTAAACGAACGAACACGGACAAGCTCCGTTCATATTTGTTCGGTTCGTTTACAGCACTTATTTCATGTTAACCATACTTATTTCATGTTAACCATACTTATTTCATGTTTTATTATTATTTTATTAATAACGATCCGTTTTTTTACTAAAAAGTATTTGTTTAGCCAATTACCTAGCACTCTTAACCAATTTATTTTATTACCCAACTAACTTGGACCCCAAAAGATAAAAGTTGTAGATTCGCCACTACGTATATCAACATTTGTTATTTCTTAAACATCATCGAATTCGTAATCCTATTTAGATGATGTTTAAGAAATAACAAATATTGTTATACGTATAATGTTTAAGATTCGCCACTACGTATAATGTTTATTTGTGTTTAATAATGTTGGATTAGTATTATAGCGTGTGTTCCTTGGTTTACGTTTGTCTATTATTAAATTAACGAACAAAAATGTATACGAACTAACCAATCTTTTAAACAATCGAACACACATGCTCGTTCATTTATCGTTCGTGTTCGTTCATTTGTTCGGCTAAAGTTAAACGAGCGAACACGAACACAGAAATCCGTTCGTTTATCCATTCGTATTCGTTTATTTGTTCGGCCAAAGTTAAACGAACGAACATGAACAAGCCTCGTTCGTGTTCGTTCGGGTCGTTTACAACCCTATATATACATACATATATATAAACACATATTTTTAGTTATGTATTTCATATGTATCGTTATATATAATGTAATATTATTATTTCACATAAATAATAATATAAATCAATGCATATATATATATATATATAATATTATTATTTATATTAAATAATAATATCTTTATATATATATATATATATATATATATATATATATATATATATATATATATATATATATATATATATACTAGCTAAGTGACCCGTGTATCAACACGGAATGATATAAGTCAATTTTAAATTTATATAGTTTTAAAGAGTACTAAGACATATAGTAAAAATAATTACAAAGCATAGATAAGAATATAAAATCTCGTAAGAAATAAATTATCATTACATAATTTTGAAATTCATACATAAGATTAGCATTAGATTTTCATAGTTATTAGTAGGGTTTCCTTAATCATCGCAAACTTTTAACTCTTCTTTACTCTTCAATCGAGAAACCGTCACATATAACTGTCCATGAGTGAAAACGTGTGTTTTTAATACTTCTTATAAATACTCTTTTTATGAAATATAAAGTTACATTACACGTCTAAAAGTTAATTTTTGGTATAATATTAATGTGTTTATCGTAATGGAGCTTTATCCCGACATTGTAAAGCCATAACTATAATAATATTGTTGATGTTATAATATCAAGTGCTGTAAAGACATTTTTATTAGCCAATTATATATTTGAATATTTGAAATTGTAAACTAAATTTATTAAAAGTTAAATAATGATGGCATCCATATAAGTATACGCAAATTAGATCACATAAAAATAAGATCCTAACATAGAATATATTATGTCTATATATACATAAATCGCTTAAGTGTAATTTGTTATTCAATTAAATATAATTGAAAACACAAAATATCACTGAATTCAAATATCCATGTAATAACTTTTTTTATGTACCAAGTTATTAATAAAATATGGGTGAAATATGGTTTAATCATCAAAGATTTATTTATTTTTCGATTTAACCATCAAAGTTTTTTTAGATGAAATAACACCAAAGTTTAGATTACCTGTTACTTTTAGCCTTTTACCTTTTATATATAACAAGTCAAATTTATCCAAACCCCCTTAATCATTGATAAGCAGCCCAAACACTACCCAAACACCCCCGTTTAAACATTACTCACTCTCTCCCCTTCTCTCTCTCTATCTCTCTCTCTCTGTCTCTCTATACGAACACTGAAGCAAAGGGTTGAGACCACCGCCACCATGCAAGACCACCGCCTCCGTACACAGTCACCACCACCAGTGTCATCGTATATCTCCACCGCCACCAGTGTCATCGTATATCTCCACCGCCACCAGTGCCATCGTATACCGCCACCTCCACAGCCACAACCACCGCCATCGTACACCACCACCGCCATAGCCAGTACCACCGCCATAGCCAGCTCTGTCGTACACCGCCACCGCCATAGCCAACGCCACTGTACACCGTACTGTTAGACATATTAATGGTTCTAATACAAAGAAGCAAACTTTAGTGTTATTATTATAAATATATATTAGGATATGTTATGTAAATACGTGTAAATAAAGGTCAAAGTGTGTGCAGAAGAAAGTTACTGCCGTTTAACACCTTTGACCACCAACTGCCACCGTTTGGCAGTTGTTGTTAGTTTCGTTAGATGGTTACCAATCGAAGACTATATATATGTATTGTGTATGTACGTTTGATGTATCAATCAGATTCATATTTGTTCTCTATTTGTTCTTCATTCTTTTACCCATACATATACACTGCATCAAAGGTTTCACTGTGTTATAAAATCAATGGCTGCAAGTGATCAAATTAAAACATGGTATTAGAGCCAAAGGCTCACACGATCCACGGGCAACAATGATCGAAGGAGAAGGACGATGCAAGATTCAACAAATGACGTATGGACTTACTACGGGAGCGAGTTCTGGAATCGAAGACGTAGGGAAGTGTTACGTAATTTGAATCTGATGGGAATAAAGGATTATGATGCGTGTCCAAATCGAGTGAATATCAATCATTTTAAAAACGATCCTGTTGAAATCAAGAAGATGAGAAGGGCACGATGTTTCGCATGTTATGGAAGGGGACACGTCTACTGGAATTGTCCCAATAAAGCTATTGTGAGAGACTTGAAGGAAGTCAATGAACGGCGAAAGGAATAGGAGACTGCAAGTACCGGAATTGTTCTACCCAAAACAACATGGACTGTCGAAGGCAGTGATGAAAGAGGATTGTAAAATTGGTTCTGGTGATGGGATACGAATGGAAGGTTTTGGAGACGTTTTGGTATCAACCGAATCAAAAGTTTACAACATTCCTGGTGTGTACTTTGTACCAAAATCGGCTCTAAATGTCCTAAGTGTGCAACAATTTGTGGTCCAAGGCTTCAAAGTGAAATTTAAGGGATCGAACGCGTTATTAGAGAAAGCATATGAAGAAGTATGCGACACAAACAACAGTGACGAACTTGAAGTGGCAGACAATACAGGAGATACAAAGCAAGAAGGAATTCTTATGAATGATGGTGAACATTCACTGCAGCAACTTAAAAGGAGGGCTGTAAGTTTGCTATTAAAACACTTTAATCATTTTTACGTATCTCCATTAGTTGACAGTATTGAAAAGGAACATGTGATCCCAACGAAGAACAATTTCGATAGTATGATGGGATTCATGAATTTGTTAAATGATGAAGAGATTAATGTAGGCTGCAAACCAATCGTGAAGAATCATTTGCAGAAGTTAGTCTCGTGGTTTAAAAAATTGTTTTGAATGAAATTGAGTTAAGATTTCCAATTGTTATTTGTGGTATAGAAATAGATACATTGGAATTATATCTATTGGTTAAAGTTTATGGTGGATATGAAAGTGTGTTTGTGGAAAGGAAATGGTATTTGATAGCATTTGAAATGGGTTTGCCTTACACCTGTGGTGAGGATGTAAAGGATTGTTTTGTGACGTGCCTGGGTATGTTAGTGGTGTATTCAAGTTTGGCCAGGAAATACTCATCAAAGGAGTTGGCACTTATGGCGGGAAGCAGTGAAAGTGCAGCACCAATTGAAGTAGTGAATGCGGGTGCGGGAATGAGTATGGCAGGAACACCACAGGGAAAAGAAGACATACAAGATGGAGTCACCTTGAAACCCAAAACTGGAAGCACGAGTGAGATGCACAACAACACACAAGATGTAGAAATGGAAGTGGAAAGCTCGAATGATCGAAGTGATGATGACACAGACTTTGTCATCATCACCAAATGAAGACCTGCAAGTTTGTATTTGAACCATTAAGGGGGAGCTGTTAGACATATTAATGGTTCTAATACAAAGAAGCAAACTTTAGTGTTATTATTATAAATATATATTAGGATATGTTATGTAAATAAGTGTAAATAAAGGTCAAAGTGTGTGCAGAAGAAAGTTACTGCCGTTTAACACCTTTGACCACCAACTGCCACCGTTTGGCAGTTGTTGTTAGTTTCGTTAGATGGTTACTAATCGAAGACTATATATATGTATTGTGTATGTACGTTTCATGTATCAATCAGATTCATATTTGTTCTTCATTCTTTTACCCATACGTATACACTGCATCAAAGGTTTCACTGTGTTATAAAATCAATGGCTGCAAGTGATCAAATTAAAACACGTACACCGCCAACATATCCATCTCCTCTCTTTCCTTCCCACCAAAACCTCCACTGACACAAACCCACCGCCGCCGCCATAGCCTCCGCCGTATGAACCACCGCCGCCGTATGAACCACCGCCGCTGTATGGACCACCACTGCCGCCGTGTTCAATCTTGAGATTCATCCTTTATACCACCACTGCCGCCGTATGTACACATTGATTTTAGGGTTTTGTTGTTGTCATTTATCATCCCATCTTTGTTCTAGGTTACCCATCTTCATCTTCTTTTTTGTTTTTAGTGGAATTAAATTGATTTCATGGGTACATCTGATTTGTATTCAAGTTCTTCAAGGGTTTTCTTGTTCTTGAACACACATTTTATTTTGTTCTTGAATTGATGAAGGAGCACACACAAAATCAATCGATGAAGCCTGAACATATTTTTGTTTTTGTTGAATAATCTGAACATATTTTTGTTCTTGGATGAAGATAACTTCAAATTCAACGTATTTAATCTTTGAACATGATTTTGTTTTCGTTGTTTTTGATGATGAACATGAATTAGAAAAATTAATAAAAAGAAAATGCATTAACCTGCTAAAGAGGTTAAAGGTAAACAATATGGTTAAATCACAAAAAAGATAGAGCTTAAAGGCTTAAACAAAAAACAATCAAAACTTTGTGATTATATCATTCAAAAAATAACTTTGATGGTTAAACCGAAAAGTTAGTGAAACTTTGATGCTTAAACCATATTTCAAGTTGTATGTGTAGTTACAAAACCCACTAACATTACTATTGTTTCACTACCCAGTAATTATGTAGATTTATTGTTTCTGTAGGGTTATTTACTTACAACTAACAATCAATTATAAAAAGCTCTAAGTGGTAGTGGTAGTGGTAGTGTTAGTTTTGTAAACAACTTTATGTTACTAACCGTTGGTTATAGTGTATTTTTAGTTCTTTTTATCGAAAGACCAAGAAATCAGTGATAATATCGACTATATTACGTAGAGAGAATAAATATACAGGACGAATAAAAATGTCCAATAATTACCTTACACGTTGCTCTCGATGGATAAAAAATTAAATATACTAATTTTAAAAAAACTCATATTTCGATAAAATTTATATCAAAACGTAGATAAAATTGAGCCGATTACAAATATATAATTATTTTTTCTCAAACAAAATATATTACAAGTTATTTAACAAAATTTTCAAACAACTTATAATTAATTACATTAATATACAATTTTTTATAAACCCCCTCATATATTCCATATACTACACCTTAACAATTTACATTTAAACTCTTCCATATTACATTATTATTTAATTATTTTTGATTTTATTTTAATTTTTTTGAAATTAGTAATTGTGATTGGTGAAAACTTTTTTATAGGGGATGATGATGTCATCATCTCTTTTCTTTAATAATATTATAAGATATACAATAAATTGGAAACATATTTAAATTATATTTAAATATGTAATTGGTGACCATTAACTGTAAATTTATGATCTATGAGTTCATTTATTACTAACAATATCGTTATAAGTTATGTTTTATGCACAAAGAACCAACAATAATACGATGAGCTAATTTACTTAAATATAGTTAAATCGATGTCATTGATGATTTGATCTTATAAATAATTATGGTCGTCAAATGAGTAATGACCAAAAAATTTATTTTATTAATTATAGTTACTATGATTCTTTTGTGATTTTAATGCATCAATAAAAATATTAAAGGAAGATAACATATGATATCCCTAAAACCAACATAACCAATGTCTTACCATTATTATAATGTTTAAAATTGAGTTTGAATATTTTTTAATTTTAAGAAATATTTTATTTACATCTTATTTTATCTTGTTAGAACTGAATTTGAATAATATAAACTCTAGTAAAAAATAGTCAGATTTGGTTTTAATCTTTTACAAATATGGACGGTTAAGATTTTAATAATTAAAATTATTTATCTAAATCAATGACTAGGATTGTATTATAAGACCTTCCGTAGTGGTCTTTCCGAAACGTATTTCAGTTGCTCGGGTTCATATTTTATTATATAATATGACATATGTATAAGTAAGAGATGATAGAAAGGTTCTACTCATGATCCTAAGTCAATTTAAGTAAGTCTTTTATTTAAATTAAAAGATTGATAATATTTACTTTTGCTTCCATATAAACACAAGTGTCAGCAAATAGAGTAAGAAGATAATATTGGAAGAGAACTAATAATGACAACCTAAGTGATAGTAGCTTAGTGGTATGTGGTGTTGTGAAGTGGTGTTCATTTTTAAAAGATTGCGGTTTCAAATCCAGTTATAAATATTTGAGTAGATTTAAAGATAATGTTAGTAAGCGTGATTAATGTTCAAAAAGAATAAAATAATGGATGATCTGAATCTCTTCAATTTGGATACCACGTAGCGACTCAAATAGGTGGGGAAGAAAGAGTCACACATCACTAAAGAAGACAAGAAAAAAGAAATAGTATATTCCACATATTATATTATACAGAGTAAGAATATAAATTAGAAAAGAGTAATAAAAAAAATATTATTTTTCTATATACAAGTACCTGCCATAAAATCAAAAACCTCTTCCGGATATATGAAAAACACCTATTAATTAATTTAGATCTAACGCTATATGACTATATATATATCCATTTAATGATCTGTCTCTATATCATTTATTACTCTGCGTGTAGCTTCTCGACATTGAAAAACACACTACATACACACACGCCCCTTCCTCATGCTATTATGACTCTTTCAAATCAAGAATTCAAGATAACTTTCTTTATTAGTTATTAATTGATGTTGCAATTATCCATTATTCCGTAGGTCCCTACACATCTTTATATCTTTGACCGATAGCTACTTATAATCATTACAAACCCTTAATCGAATCCACATCCAAAACTTAAACGAAAAACAAGAAAACAAGAACACGTAAACAAAAACAAACAAACAAGTTGACTACGACACTATCTACTTGTTGGGTGTCTTAATATACGCAAAATGAGTCGAATTCCCAACTCTCGTCAACGTTTTCAGATCATAAGCAATCCAACACCTCGATCGATCCGTGTGATAGAAGTACCCCATACACTTACAATCCTTCGTGCATTTACTGATGGCGATGACCCTGATTAAAATGGGCCGACCCGACCCGGGTTTCTAGCTGATCGGACCCAGCCGATCCAGTTGGGAATTTTAATTATTTTAATTAATTTCCTAAATTTTAGTCATTATCTCTAGCTAGCTATTTATCTTTATTTTGAAGTTTGAATATGTTTTGGATGTGGTTGTTATCCGTAGCAGATATTTAGGAGTTTTCTTTTATATATTTGGCTTTTAGTCTTTTGGAACATTCAGATTTTGAGTATTGAATAAACATTACGATTCTGGGAATTTGCTTGGTTTCTGGTTGCCTTCTGATTTTGCGCAGGAAACTGCATCAGTTGGTATCAGAGCTCAGCGATTTACCAATGGCTCACAATGCCAGAGGACCTCGACAGCAACCCCGTAGAGACGCCGACAGAGGCAACGAGGACGGTTGGCGGGATCCCCGTGACATCGCCGAGATCGTGAGGTTGCAACAGCGGGTCAGGGACCTGGAATTGCAACAGGAAGAACGTGGAGATGAGACCGACACAGACACCAACGTCTGGGGTGACGGTGATAATAATAATCGAAACCCTTTTGGACGGCACCATCCGCGACGAGGGCAGTATGGTGAAGATCCGACTCGTAGCATGGGGATGAAACTTGATGTTCCAGAATTCGATGGTAAGACTCAACCGGACGACTTCATTGATTGGTTAAGCACAGTTGAACGTGTTTTTGACCTGAAAGACGTTCCCGATACTTACAAGGTAAAAATCGTTGCTATTAAATTACGTAAGTATGCTTCATTATGGTGGGATCATGTTAAAAAACAGAGGGCTCAAGAGGGACGCTCAAAAGTTGAAACATGGGCAAAGATGAAGAAGCTATTATGTGAGAAGTTTTTACCGGCAAATCACCGGCAAGAATCGTTTCTAGAATATCATCGTTTATCACAAGGTACATCTTCTGTTGAGGAATTTATTGTTGAGTTTGACAGGTTACGAATGAGGTGTGGGTTTGAGGAGCCGGAAGAACAGGTTATTGCACGATTTCTAGGAGCATTACGGCCTGAAATTTCCGATATTGTTCAACTCCAACCATACTGGACCTTCAATGATGTCTGTAGCTTAGCTCTAAAGGTGGAGAAACAAATTAAAGCAAAAAGCAGGAGTGTCCAGTATAAACCGAACATTAACAGAACCGACACTTCTCGGTCGTCAACTAATTTTTCACCTAATAATGGGAGCAAGCCCAGCCCAATCAAAGCTGAAGCTTCGCGTGGCTCGAACAATTCGTCTACCGCTTCCATTAAATTGACCAGGTGTTTTAAATGTCAAGGAATAGGTCACTTCGCAAGGGATTGTCCTAATCAGCAGCTTGTCACACTTATAGAAGACACATCACCTGTGTATGACACAGAAAATGAAGGAGAGGAAACAGAAGGTGAGATCGTTTACCCGGATAAGGGTGAAGCTTTGGTGTCACAGCGAGTCCTCAGCGTTACACCAGCCACTAATATTGATGATACATTATGGCTTCGTAACAATATTTTTCGCACTAAATGCACAGCCAAGGGTAAAGTTTGTTCCCTCATTATTGACGGGGGAAGTTGTGAGAACATGGTAGCTTCGAGTATGGTGGAGAAGTTAGCATTATTGGTAGAACCTCATCCTGAACCGTATCAGCTAACATGGTTGAAAAAAGGGAATATTGTCAAGGTTAATCAGCGGTGTTTGGTACAGTTTTCTATTGGCAATCGCTACTCCGATGAGGTGTGGTGTGAAGTAATCCCTATGGATGCGTGTCATGTATTGTTAGGGAGACCATGGCAATATGACAGACGTACAAAGCATGACGGGTTTAAAAATACGTACTCGTTTAAAAAAGATGGAATCAGCATCACCCTGGCACCCCTTGATTCTCGGGGAACGGGAACTGAAGCTCTCGTTCTAACTAAGTCAGCCTTCCTCGACTTTAATCGTCACGCCTCACCGCCATTTCTCTATGCTCTTATGATCGCTGAACAGAACAGTCTTCATGAGAAAACACCGGCTGAAGTTCAACCCCTCCTTGATGAGTTTGAAGACATATTTCCAGATGAAATACCTCCAGGATTACCTCTCATGAGGGAAATTCAACATTGTATAGACTTTGTTCCCGGCGCAATGATACCTAATAAACCAGCATATCGGATGAATCCAAAAGAGTTTGAAGAACTACACAGACAGGTAACCGAACTTCTTGCTAAAGGTCTTATTCGGGAAAGTATGAGCCCTTGCGCTGTTCCCGCCTTGTTAGTACCCAAACAAGGTGGTGCATATCGGATGTGTATTGATAGTCGTGCTGTTAATAAAATAACGATCAAATATCGATTTCCTATACCCCGGTTTGAAGACCTCCTCGATCAGTTACATGGTGCATCGATTTTCTCAAAAATCGATCTTCGTAGCGGCTATCATCAAATCCGTATGCGTCCCGGGGATGAGTGGAAAACAGCATTTAAAACGCGAGATGGCCTTTACGAGTGGATGGTTATGCCATTTGGGCTATCAAACGCTCCTAGTACGTTCATGCGGTTGATGAACCACGTTTTTAAGGACCTCATTGGGCGCTGCGTTGTTGTTTATTTCGATGACATCTTGGTGTTTAGTCAAGATATTACCCAACACATTCGTCATCTTCGGGATGTGTTCTCTATTCTACAAGAGCAAAAGTTGTTTGCAAACCGAGCCAAGTGTCACTTTTTATCACGGGAAGTACTTTTTTTGGGCTACATCGTCTCGGGAAAGGGAATACGCATGGATGAATCCAAGGTCGAAGCAATCACGACATGGCCCAAACCAACATCAGTTCACGAGGTAAGGAGCTTCCATGGATTAGCTTCCTTTTATCGTCGTTTTATTCGGAATTTTAGCTCAATTGTTGCTCCTATCACCAATTGTATCAAAGGAAATCATTTTGTTTGGACCCCTGCTGCTAATAAGGCTTTTGAAGAGTTAAAGAAAAAGGTAACCCAAGCCCCCGTGTTAGCACTACCTAACTTCCAGGTTGCTTTTCAAGTAGAGTGTGACGCGTCCGGGGTAGGAATTGGCGGTGTCCTTAGTCAAGATAGTCGTCCCGTCTCTTTTTTTAGTGAAAAGCTGAATGAAGTGAAACAGAAGTATAGCACCTATGATAAGGAATTTTATGCAATTATAAGGAGTCTGGAGTATTGGCGCCACTATTTGTTACCAGGAGAGTTTGTGTTGTATTCAGATCATCAGGCCCTTCGATTCATTAACGGGCAACACAAGCTCAATCCGCGACACGCCAAGTGGGTAGAGTATCTCCAAGACTTTTCCTTTGTTATCCGTCACAAAGCGGGTACAAGCAACACGGTTGCTGATGCTCTCAGCCGACGACGGGCTCTACTCACGTCTCTGCAAGTTCAAGTTGAAGGGTTTGAAGTTTTTCGTGGTCTTTATCCCGATGATCCCGATTTTTCTGATGTGTGGAAGCTATGTCATGCACCAACTGGGGTACCTGGTAAGAACTATTCAATTCACGATGGATTCCTGTTTAAAAACCATCAGTTATGTGTCCCTAAGTGTTCACTAAGGGATGCTATTATTTTAGAAAGTCACCAAGGGGGGTTAGCTGGTCATTTTGGAAGAGACAAGACCGTTAAATTAGTGCAGGAACGTTTTTTTTGGCCTAAGATGATCGCGGATGTATCGCGTATTGTTAATCGGTGTCGAAGTTGTCATGTCGCCAAAGCTCAACATTCAAATGCAGGTCTTTATACCCCATTACCAGTCCCGGAGGGTCCGTGGGAGGATGTTAGTCTCGACTTTGTTGTTGGCCTTCCTCGTACTCAACGACAAAAAGACTCTATCATGGTTGTAGTTGATCGGTTTTCTAAAATGGCGCATTTTGTTCCGTGCGCCAAAACATACGATGCTAGTCAAGTTGCACGCCTCTACTTTGCTGAAATTGTCAGACTTCATGGAGTACCTAAATCCTTAACCTCGGACCGTGATGTTAAATTCGTGGGACATTTTTGGAGGACATTGTGGAAACGGTTGGGTTCACGCCTTCATTTCAGTAGTGCTCATCACCCTCAAAGTGATGGTCAGACGGAAGTCACAAACCGTACTCTTGGGAATCTCCTCCGTAGTCTCGTTGGTAGTAACCCTCGGCAGTGGGATGTAATACTACCACAGGCTGAATTTGCTTATAACCGATCTCCACATCGATCTACGGGGCGAACTCCGTTTTTTGTAGTTTATGGGCGAAATCCGTTCACTCCATTGGACCTTGCACCTTTGACCGCTACTGAACATTTTTGTGCTGAAGGGGAGGAGCGAGCGGAACAAATTAAATCAATACATCAGCAGGTACGAGACCAAATTGTGAATAATAATATTGTCTATCAAAGGCGTGCCAATGTACATCGTAAGAGGGTGGTTTTTCAAGAGGGTGATCTTGTGTGGATCCATTTGAGCAAAGACAGATTCCCTAAGGGACGTGCCGGAAAGCTGCAACCTCGTGCAGATGGTCCCTTTAAAGTATTGGAACGTATCAACGATAATGCTTATAAGATCGAGCTGCCAAGTCATTACAACGTTTCTGCCACATTCAATGTTGCTGATTTGAAGCCCTTTGTTCCTGAGGAGGATGACCCATTTGACTCGAGGACGAGTCCTTTCGAAGAGGGGGAGAATGATGGCGATGACCCTGATTAAAATGGGCCGACCCGACCCGGGTTTCTAGCTGATCGGACCCAGCCGATCCAGTTGGGAATTTTAATTATTTTAATTAATTTCCTAAATTTTAGTCATTATCTCTAGCTAGCTATTTATCTTTATTTTGAAGTTTGAATATGTTTTGGATGTGGTTGTTATCCGTAGCAGATATTTAGGAGTTTTCTTTTATATATTTGGCTTTTAGTCTTTTGGAACATTCAGATTTTGAGTATTGAATAAACATTACGATTCTGGGAATTTGCTTGGTTTCTGGTTGCCTTCTGATTTTGCGCAGGAAACTGCATCATTTACTCTCGCAATCGCTTTGCTTAGTCGGCCCATCTCCCCTTGTGTACTTTATCATAAAATGATCAACACCTTCAAGCGTGTAATACTTAAAGTCACTAGCTTTACAAGATGTCACCTTTTTAGCCTCACAGTCTTTGCTCCAACCGGTTAACCCGTTTGGAGTCGGGCAAGCCACACACTGGTTATCCTCGCATAGCCCAAACTTCCCGCATCGTTCGGGTAACTGACACTCGCCTTCCATCGAATCTCGATCAAGAAAAGTGTAAACAAGCTCCCATGCGACCCCTTGTACGTTAGGGTTATAAGTGTAGAATCTAAGGTTTCCATCGATCCCTAATCGAAGGTACGATAACGTGTTATTGTAGCGTGAATACGCCATGTTTCGGTTAGAACTTGAAGCCGGGTTTGTAAGGAAGTAATTGAATACTAAGTAATAAAGAAAACCCTCATCGGTTTCGGGTTCGGAGTTAAGAGTTAGATTTGTTAAACTACCCTTGTCAATGGTGAACCATTCGGCCGAGGTCCAGTAAAGCATCGGTCTAGGTGAGTTCGGGCTTTTGTAATACATGGCTAACCCTTTGGTCTCCATTACAAAACTATACGCTCCGTCGATGTTGTTGGCCTCCGAACCACGGCTCACGAGCTTACTTGGACCACTGGCTCGTAGGGTTTGACCCACCAAGAGAGTGTCGGTCGGGGAATCAAAGCTTTGCCATAAGTAATTACCTTTACCGTCGTGAAGAACCATGTTACCGGTAGGAAGCAGTTGAAAACCAACAACACCCTTGTTGGCGGTGTTGGTTTGCCAAACAACCCGACCATCAGCGTCAGCCAGGACCAGGTTTCCGTCTGTACCGAAGGTCAAGGTGGCGTTTTCACGAACTGGGTTCCCCCGGTTCGCTTCCCAGACCCAACGCATGAGTGATTCAGAGCGAACCGTGCCCATGCGTAGGGCTAGAGTGAATGCGTTTGGGGTGGTGTTGTAAAAGCAAAGCTGGAATGGGTTACTGAAAGGGGAGAGAGCTCGGTAATTTGCATCGTATTCAACGATATAATCGCCGAAATCACCTTCGTTAACGTATTTAAATGTATCTGCAGCAGGCACTTGAGCTTTAGAAATGGTGGAAATGAGTAGAAAAGAGACCAAAAATAAGAGAGAAGTTGAGGAAGCCATGTTTGTTGTGTTTTGAGAGCATGAAAAAAATCAAGATTTATAGATGGGATTGGGAAGGATGGATATTAATGTAGCAGCCCATAGTATAATGCACATGAGCTTTACAAATTACAACCAAGCATTGAGATTAATTTAAAGTTTATTTAATTATTTATAATATTTTGGGTTTGGACTTTGGAGGTTTGGGACTGGTCAAGAATTAATATAAAAAAATTAAATTTAAAATTAAAAGAAAAAGAAAAAAGAAAAAGGAAACCTGCAGAGAATATTACATTATTACCTTTCATTTGATTATTGCACAACTTGAAAGATATATTAATAATGGGGGAGGAAGGTGCCAAATTCTAAAAAGAACCAAAAGAGGAAAGAAGAGAAGAAAACGTTAAAGTCAATGTTTCGAGAACTGGATGGGATAATATAAAACCGGTTCCTTATTGGTTTCATGGTCGTATGTGGCTGCTTGTTTGATTATTAACGTGTATTTTGTTATGCTTATATATAATATAAATAATACATAATACATATATATATATATGTAACTGAATTAGATTAAGGGTTTAGTTTATAAAAGTGTATCCAACTTTACACCTTTTGCTATTGTATGTACTGAACTTTCAAATTTACCATTTAATGAATTGAAGTTACAAAAAATTACCAAATAATGTATCTAACCTACTATAGAAGGTTTTATGATGATGCGGTGTAGGTTTTGATGACTTGGATAATAACATGGCAAGTAACATGGTATATTAAATTAAAATATAATTCAAAATAAAATTTTAACTTTTTTTATAATATTTTTAAAAAAAATAACTCTAAGGTTCTTCATCTTCTTCATATACCTTTAAGGATTATGAAGCCATCAGATACTATCAAAACCCAAATCTCATATGCCTTTCACGATTTTGAAACAATTTGATCGAGGTTCAAGTTCATCTTCATCCTTCAATTCTTCATCTTCATCTTCATCTCAGATGCCTTTTACGATTTAATGGATCTAAGTTCTTCAAGGTACACGAGTTTTAATCGATCTAGGGTTTGTTCGATTTAAGCCTCTATTTTCCTTTTTTGAATCAAACTTTATGTTGTTTTCCTTTCAACATACATCAATGGTTTTTACTTTTTCGGGTTCCATTTGATATGAGTTCTGGGTATTGTTATCAGTTCAGATCAAAATGTGTACGGTCATAATGTTCCATCTCATAATGTTCAGATCGCAAGGCCATTATCGCAATGTCCAGATCTGTAATACACATGTGTCGATGAAGGTGGAGGTTTATTCAAGCTCGCACACCTTCTTAACCACATTGGATTCTTCGATTTTTCTACGTTTTTGGACCCGAACTTCTATTCAGATTCAGAGCAGACCCGGTTGAATGGCTTCGTGATAGGCTTTTAATCGATAATGATCGTGATAGGAAATAACATAATCTAATACTAAACACAACTACATAAGCTAGAAACATCATATAACATTATTACCCTGATTCCTACTAATCGCTATATACGGCTGCAAAATGGAATTAGAAATTGGAATTAGATAACATGTTATATATTTATTCTTGTTTTAGAGTATTTAAGAGAGAGAATGAGAGGTGCTAGCAAGGTGGAAGGAGTTCATGGATATGGATGGATCAAGCAAACAACAGAGAATCGTTACGGTCAACAGTCGTCTTCAAGCAGGTCATTATTCTTTTGTAACTTCCCAGCCAACACACCAGTCCTCAAGTTATGGGAATTATTTCGATATTGTGGTAAGGTTATGGACATTTTCATTTCAAGAAAGCTGTCGAGATTTGGCCAAAAGTTTGGTTTCGTGAGGTTTGCAGCAGACAATGATTTAGAAAGAATAATGAAAAACATTAATGGAATGTGGATTGGTTCCTACAAGCTACGGTGCTATAAGGCAAACAGTAAAACAAAAGATCAGAAAACAAATCAAACTACAAGTGGAGGTATTATAAACACTGAATTTATGACATCTAGGGGGAGATCATTTAATGGTGGAATACATGCTACGGTTGGTAGATCTTATGCGGATGTACTAAAAAAGGTTACAAGGAATGAAGGCAATAAGGAGCAAACTGGAACAGTGGCTAAGGTGAAAAAATTAAATGTCTCATGGGGGCATTTAAAGGATCTAAAAAAGGTGGAGGGTAGAGAAGAAATTTTAACAAGAAGCCTGGTTGCAAGAGTGTCAAATGCTGAGACGTTGGAGGAGCTATCTCCAATTTTGAAACTCATATGTGCAAACATTGTCGACTGGAAATTTCTCGGCGGTAAGGAAGTTCTAATTGTTTGTGATTCCAGTAAAACGAAAGATAGTATCTTACATAATAAAGATGGTGAACTCTGGAAGTGTTGTGATACCTTATCGGATTGGTCTGCGGAATACTCAAACGGCGTGTATAGATTAACGTGGGTCAAGATATACGGGATGCCGTTAGACTTATGGAGTGAAGACAACTTCAAGAAAGTGGCTGAGAAATGGGGGGAAGCGGTAGCTTTTGAAAACTGCTGCTGGAACGACTCGCCGGCTTTAGTCGCCGGAAAAGTATTACTCAATACGTCTTACGATTTCCCGTTAATGGATAAGTACATAGTCAAATCAGAAGGTTATTCCAGAGAAATCTTGATCAGGGAAGAGGGTTGGGTGGAAGCTATTGATGATGAGATCTCTTCGTCTGCGGATGGCAGCTCAAAGGCTAGTGTTGAAGAGTGGTACTCGGAGGAAGAAGACGAACCTGAAGGAAACCGAAATCATAAGCCAGAAGTGGTTGTGGGTTGTCGGAATAATTCCGACGAAGAAGCTCCGGCGAAGGCTCAACGATCGAAAAAGCAGGTTGTGTGTACGCCGTATCCTGCTCCAAGATACGTACAATCTTTGAAAGTCAGTTCGTATAAAGATAGTTTGGAAAAAAGAAGCATAGAAGGGGATAACAGGTCAGATGCGCACAGGGTGTTGTCGGCTGAAAGCTTACCTACTAATCCTATCGAGTCAAACGGGTGGGTAGATGAAATCAATGGGCTTTTGTTCGGCGGGCCTAGCAACACAAACTATATTGGGCAGGTAGCTAATAAACAAAAGGACACACTCAATTTTGAGGGGCTTGTTGAATTAATTCATAAAGAAGTGCCACAGCAGGGTATTTTCGATGAACTCACAACCAATAATGGGCCTTTTGCTAATAAAGAAAATGCCACATTTATTTGTGAGGGGCCGGCTGGATTAATTCATAAACATGGGTCTGATTGTTTTTTTAATAACTCTGAGATCGCAGCCACTGGTCCAATGATAGAGGAGTTGGAGAGCCTTGTGTCTATGGTACCTGAGTCACTACCAACGATTAGAAAACCAAAAGCAAAAAACAGGAAACCTTCGCACTTGGCAGGTACGAGTCAATTAGGGAAAAATTCTTGGGTAGCTACTGGAAAATTAAGCCTTAACGTGATGAAGAAGATGGCTAGGGCAAGAGGAAAATCAAACACAATTTCGTCTTCCAAGTCATCGGGTCAAGGGGGAAGGAATCCGGTTAAGTCACACACAGGTAAATCTATCTCCAACTCCTCTGATAATACATTAAGGGTGGGTCAGAAGGTGGGTTTTGTTGAATTGAAATCAACCACGTAGAGAGTAATTTCTAATACGCGGGTCGTTTTATACAAGTATTAATGAAAGTTATGCATATAAATATAAGAGGATTAGGGGCTGTGGATAAAAGAAATTGGATAAAAGGGTTGTGTATCAAAGAAAAACCTTCAAGAGGGAGGTCGGGGGGTTCAACCCTAAACCCTAAACCCTAAACCTTCGATTTTGGGTGTTCAAGAAACCAAAATGGATTTCATAGACGAATCTTTAGTAGAAGATATTTGGGGAAATGTAAATTTCATGTTTGCTTTTGTTCCTTCAAGAGGGAGGTCGGGGGGGTTACTAACGATATGGGATACAAGATGTTTGATAAATGTGTCGTCTTTTGGCGAAAATTATTTTCTTGCAACGGTTGGTAATTGGAAAGGAAACCAAAAACAGTGTTCTTTTATTAATGTATATGGGCCGCACACACTAGAAAAAAAGTTGAAATGTTGGGAAGTTTTGTCAAATACGATATCGATGGTGAAAGAAAATATTATGTTATTTGGCGATTTCAACGAAGTAAGATCAGGCTCGGAAAGACTCAACGCTAATTCAGATCAAAGAAACATGGAAGATTTCAATAATTTTATCTCAAACAATGAGTTAATTGATGTCAGGCTGGGAAATAGAAAATATACAAGGGTGGCGGACAACGGTTTAAAATTTGGGAAACTTGACAGATTTCTAATCACATCAGATTTTCAAGATTGGTGGGGGTCATTATCATGCATTGCCCTTGATCGAAATTTATCAGATCATTGCCCCATATTGTGCTATGATAATGTACAAGACTCGCGTCCAAAACCTTTCCGCTTCTTTGACACTTGGCTAAAAGAAAAGGATTGTACATCTTTGGTATTCAAAGCTTGGACCGGGGAGGTACTTGCAATCAAACCGGATGTAAGATTTATGAGAAAGTTGAAAGCAGTTAAAGAAAGTTTGAAAGGGTGGGCAAAAACAAATTTCGGTGGGTTGGATTCGGAAATTGCAGAGCTAAGAAAGGAGGTGAGGTCCATGGAATTGAAAGCAGAGGAAGATGGTTTGGAGTCTTCAGACATAGATAGGTGGAAGGAAGAATGCACAAGATTGAAACACAAGGAAGAGTCAAAAAGAAGCATGTTAAAACAAAAGGCTAAATTGAGTTGGATTGTTGAAGGGGACGAAAATACATCGTTTTTCCATAACTCGGTGAAAAGAAGAGGTACACGAAATAACATTGTAGGGATCCTAGTTAACGGGGATTGGGTTGAAAATGTATTGGAGATAAAAAATGAGGCTTTTAAGTATTATGAAGAGTTTTATAGGAAAAGTTCCGTTTGTTCCTTTGGATTCAAATCAAATAGGATCAAGTGTCTACAAGCGGTGGAAGGTCACGAATTGAAAAAAGATTTTTCCATGGAAGAAGTAAAGAGGGCAGTGTGGGATTGTGGTAGTAATAAAGCTCCCGGACCGGATGGCTTCAATTTTACGTTTTTGAAACATTTTTGGGAGTTGTTAAAAGAGGACTTGTTTGAAGCGGTCAAATGGTTTGGTAGTAAAGCAGAAATCTCAAAAGGGTGTAATTCATCATTCATCAGACTAATACCAAAGGTAAGTGACCCATTAACATTCAGTGAGTTCCGACCCATCAATTTAATTGGCTGCTATTATAAGATTATATCTAAAATATTGGCTAATAGATTGAAATCAGTGATGCATATCCTGATAGGAAAAGAACAATCGGCATTTTTAAAAAATAGGTCCATTTTGGATGGGATTTTAATTGTAGGGGAAGTGATGAAAGAAATAAAAGTTCAGAAGAAACCCGGGATGGTGCTCAAGTTAGACTTCGAAAAGGCATATGATAGTGTGGATTGGGGCTTCTTGTTAGACATTATGAAACAGATGGGTTTTGGGGTCAAATGGATAAATTGGATTAAAGCATGTTTGGTGTCTTCGGATATGTCGGTTATAATAAACGGTTCACCAACCAAGGAATTCAAACCGGGAAGAGGGGTGAGACAAGGTGACCCATTGGCTCCAAACTTGTTTTTAATAGTCGCAGAAGCGTTAAATGTGATGCTTCAAGTGGCGGTGGACTCAAAGGTACTTGAAGGGGTGGAGGTCGGAACTCATAAAATCAAAATTTCTCACTTGCAATATGCGGATGACACGATTTTCATTGGGAAATGGTCCCGGAAAAATATGAAAAACATAAAAGCGTTACTAAAATGTTGGGAAGAAGCGTCGGGTTTAAAGGTGAATTGGCGGAAATCTTCTTTATCGGGTTTTGGGGTAGGAAAGCAAGTCCAAGTAGAAGCGGCATCATCTTTGGGTTGTAAATTAGGTGAATCAATCCTTCACTACTTGGGGGTCCCGATAAATGCAAACATGAAAAGAAAGGGTTCGTGGGAAAAAGTTACACAAAAGATGGAACGTTCTTTGGGGGGTTGGAAAAGTAGATGTTTATCGTTCGGGGGAAGGTGGACATTGATCAAAGCGGTTCTCTCAAGTTTTCCGGTCTACTATCTATCCATGTTCCGAGCACCTTCTAGTATCCTTTTGTCTCTAGAAAAAATTAGAAGAAACTTCTTTTGGGGGGGAGGGGGGTTGGATAAAAAGAAAATACATTGGGTTAAGTGGGATAGGGTGGTTCAACCAAGAGAATTGGGTGGGTTGGGTATTGGTAGTCTAAACTTGTTTAATATAAGCTTATTGTTAAAGTGGTGGTTTAGATTCCGAAATGAACCAGATGCTTTGTGGGTAAAGATAATAAAAAGTATTTATGGGTTGGAGGGGGGCTTGAACGGTAATTATGCTTTCAAGGGGTTCGGGTTGTGGGTTGACATAGCAAAATTGGGGTGGGAACTTTCTCAAAAAGGTTTAAGCATTAAATCCTTACAAAAGGTGGTGGTGGGTAACGGGAATAATACAATTTTTTGGAAAGACAATTGGGCTGGTTCATTATGTTTTGCAGAATCATTTCCAAGGCTTTACAACAGAATTGGGGATGACAAACTCATGATCAGCGACATGGGTGCTTGGGAGGGGGACCGTTGGAGTTGGAACGTGGGGGGAGACATACGATTGGCTTGCAGAGCGTCGGAAGAACTAAGGAGTCTTTTGAGGGTGCTCAATGATATTTCGCTCACTAGATTCAAGAAGGATGTGTGGATGTGGCATGGAAATGCGGATGAAGCCTTCTCAGTCAAGGTAACGCGACAGTTTTTAGAGGAAAAAGAAGCGGAGTAGATTCAAGTGAGGCCAAGAACGTTTTGGTCAAAACTATGTCCAAAGAAAGTCCTCATTTTTGCATGGCGAGTGGATTGGGGAAGAATTCCAGTAAGGTCAAAGCTAGTGGAAAAAGGAATAGATGTTCCGTCTATTCTCAGCCCCCGTTGTGACAATCATATTGAAACTGTTCAACATGCCATTTTTAATTGCGTGAAAGTAAAGGAGATTTGGATATCCATTCACAGGTGGTGGGGCTTGCAGTTTGCTGGGCTCGACTCCTTCTCGGAGCTTTCTGAAGCGGTGCGGTCAAGTATCCCAAAGAGGTGCTTCAAAATTTGGGAGGTGATAATAAGAGTCACGGCTTATTGCTTATGGAATTATAGAAATGATATTCTCTTTAGAATCAACCCGCGGAGTCTTGATGTAGCTTTTGAGGTAAAAAGATTGAGTTTCCAATGGATAAAAGCAAGAAGTAACAAGAGGTTAGGGATTACTTGGGATCGATGGTTAACATTTCCAACCATCATCGAGTAATCGGTCTAGTAGGTTAATTAGTTCGGATTGGTAGTTAGTGATATCTTCAGTTGTTAAAATGATAAATGTTTATCATAGTCGTAGGTAACATTTAGTGTTTTAACAGCGTAGAGTGAAAGTACGAAAGCCCATTACACGTCTTGTGTATGTGGGTACACGATATGTAATTTCAAGTAAATAATACAATCTGCTTTTCAAAAAAAAACATAATCTAATACTTAAAGGAGGTAAAGGGTACAATTGGGTCTTAGTTTGTTAGACATTTCTATATAAATAGAGTTAGTCTCTCTTTTGTTGGTAGGCTGGAATTACATATTGGTTTAGTCTCTTTGAGAGATTTGGCTCTTAGGTTTAACCTTTGAGAGAGGGATTATCCCTGGATCAATCATTCAATTTGTGAATGTAATGAGTTTATCTTGTTCTTATTTCAGTTTAATAGCAATCTGGTTTCTATTTCTGTTGATCGATTGAAGTTAATTGCCGTTCATATTTCTGATTCTTAACATTGGTCCGACCTGCCAGTTGACCTGCCGTTTGCCATTTCCGATCGTGTCCTTTCAATTGCTTAATCGATCGTTTGGGTTGCTTCCATTCATGTACGTGTTATCACTTTGGGTTTTATCATTGGGTTTTTAGTCGCTGTTGCTGTTTCCAATCGTTATCTGTCGTTTGCGTGAGATTGCTTGAGGTTTCTTCTCTAGGTTTATTTTAATCGCTACTTGCTGTTGCCGATTGGGATTCTCACAATCGTTTTTCTGTTACCGATCTCACAATCGATTTCAGAAATCGATTTCAGCACTCAACTCATCAATTGATTCAACTATCGCTATTTGCTGCTTGAGGTACACTCTTCATCCGATTGTTCCAACGCTAAATCTGTTTGGATTTGTCGATTGCTCTATCCTTCAGCAATCGATTTCTATTATCAATCAGCCTACATTTCCGATTTTGTTTTTTCCGAGGGTTTCTGTTTCCGTTTCCGTTTCCGTTTTTCTGCTTCCGTATCTGCTACAAGTTGATTTGGCTGATATTGATTCCATAGTTGGGTTCCATTTGGGTTTCTGTTTGTGCAATCGCTGGGTTCTGGTTCAATTTTGAGTTTCAGTTCTCTCAATCAGTTATGAAAACTCGATCTGTTCAGCAACGTTTGGATCAACATGAAGAATCGATTCTTCACTTGCAAGCTGATGTGAAAGAACTGCAAACTGATGTGAAAGAACTCAAGGAAGGATTTGCAGCTGAAAGAGCAGAGAATGCGGAATTTCGAAAACTTATGTTGGCTTGGATGAAACACCAGGACAAGCGAGCAGAAGGAGATCCCATTTACGGTAATTTCTTTGATTCTCCTGGAGGGGGCAGTGGCTCGGGAGTGGGCAGTGGTTCAGGATTGGGTGGAGCTTCAGGGTTGGGTGCTGGTTCTGGGTTAGGTGGTCCATCAGATGGCGCTAACGGTTCTGGTGGTAGTGGTGTGACTTCTCATGGTGGTGGATCTGTTCTGATCATAGAATCTGATGGTGGGAGTGAAGACTCTGGTGGTTTGGATTATACAGTGATAGAATCGACAGCAACGGACAATGAGGAAGAAAAACTAGTTGCTGATTATCAAGGGACGAATAGAGTGATGTGGACTCTACAATCGATGGGATTGGAAACGTCTACTCTATCAACTATGAACGATCAAGTCAAGTCAACTTCGCAGCTTAGGACATTTGCTGCAGCTATCACTATTTGGGTCAGAATCGAATATCAGATCTTCATGATGGATGGGAATTATTTAGTTGTGTGGCAGCCTTATAAAGGGGTTTACAAGGGTCTGACTCAAGCTGTTATTATTGGGGAATATTGTTTGTTTGAGGAGATTCGAGTTCGCGATTTACCTCCAGGAAAACCACCGGATCATTGGCCTCGTTTGGAAGCAAGGCTTGAGGACAAGACTTTTTCGAAGGCGGGAGTAATGATTGGAAATATCATAATCTAATACTCAAAGGGGGTAAAGGGTACAATTGGGTCTTAGTTTGTTAGACATTTCTATATAAATAGAGTTAGTCTCTCTTTTGTTGGTAGGCTGGAATTACATATTGGTTTAGTCTCTTTGAGAGATTTGGCTATTAGGTTTAACCTTTGAGAGAGGGATTATTCCTGGATCAATCATTCAATTTGTGAATGTATTGAGTTTATCTTGTTCTTATTTCAGTTTAATAGCAATCTGGTTTCTATTTATGTTGATCGATTGAAGTTTATTGCCGTTCATAATTTCTGATTCTTAACAGATCGAAGCAACCCTTTTGGTGCCTTTTTGTTGATCGAAGCAATCCTCGTTGTGAAATACGAATTCCTTAAGCCATTTCTTTTGGGTGACTGATTTTGGGTCTTTTGATACTCTATTTGTTTCTGGGATTAATATATTTGAGGGGTTTTGATTTGGGTAGGGAGGATCTTGCCATTACAGAAGAGTTTATCTGCAGGTGTGAGATTGGAGGTGATGTAGAAACCAAAATCGAAAGTGGGTGAAAGAAGGAATTGATCTGATCTGGTTGGATCGGCTGAATCTGAATATATGTTAGAAGAAGACGATGAATGTTCTTAAGGAAAATGATGACATGGTAAGAATTAGTGAGGTGACAAAGATGTAGCTATTAAAAATAAATAAAAATTAAAGAAATGACCTGCTACATATTGTTTAGGTAACAAACTATATAAAATTGTAAGTTTGAAAAACTTCAGTACATCAAATGATAAGTTTGAAAGTCCGGTACATACAATAGCAAAATGTGTAAAGTTTGATACACTTTTATGAACTAAACCCTTAGATTAAATCTTTATGTGATAGATGAGTTAATTTTAAAAAATATATAAAAACTAATGATTCGAAAGATAACAAATATTTATAAAATAAGAAACAAATGAGATTTTATAAAAATAGTGAGACATGATGTAAACACCGAGACTAACATAGAAGTTCGACATGAGGGTCTGTGATGATAAAAATATGATATTATAATGAAAATATATGATTGAATTTTTTGTATAATTAATTTATTACAATTGTTACAAGAGTACATTACACCGTTAATACTTTAAAATATAGTAAAATTGCCAGTTTATCACTTTCGTAAAAATTCTTACAAACTTAGTCATTTAATTGTGAATATTGCACGCCACTAGTAATTTGTCTATTAAGTTAACCTTTTTAAATACATACCTAGTTACCTACCCTTTTTAATACTACATAAATAATTATTTAAAAGATTAAATAATAGAGTTAATTATATTTTTGGTCATTGTGGTTTACACGAAATTTCAGATTTGATCCTTAGACTTTATTAATTACGAGATTCATCCTTATAGTTTACATTTTGTTTCAATCTTAGTCCAACTTTACTTAAAAAGACCACAATACCCCTCCGATTTTAATTTATTCTTTTATCTTTTTAATTATTGTTCATAAATAATTAGATAATACATAATAATTATTATTATTACAAAATAAATAATAATAAATAACCACCCCCCACGGTCTCTCTGATCCCCTTACCTCTGCCCCCTCTCTTTCTCTCTACAATACATAGCACCACCAGTCCATCGTCGACCACTGATCAAACTCCGGCGATCAAACTAGAAAACCTCTCTAACAATCACCGGCCACCATCTTGGATCTCCGATCAAACAAGAAAACCTCTCTCCACTATTGTTCCATCAGTACTCTCTCTCTATCCCCTTCTCGGTCATCTCTTTCTTCGACAACTATCTTTCGGCGAACCCTCCGACAAACACCCTCCGTCCAGCCTTTAAATCTCTCTTTTAACCGTCGCACCACCACCATCTACCACCACAACCACTGCTCACCATTCTGCCGGTACCCCACCAAAAAATAGAAATAAAATCAGAACCATCTGAACCAAACTCAAACACACACACACAGAAAGAACAATCGATGAATGCTATCGGTGAACCAAACTCATTTCGCATCGCCACATGGGCCTCCGGTGTCTCCTTCCAGTCGATTCTATCATTGGTTATTGCTGCTGTTCCCCGTGATGATTCAGGAAGGTTACCAATGGGCCTCCGGTGTTTCTTTCCAGTCGGATTTGGTGTTCGTATGATTCAATTTTAGGGTTTCGTGGATTCATTTTCATGGTTTGATTTTAGGGTTTCGATTTTTTAGGGTTTCATCTATTGTTCTTTTGTGTGTTTGTATGTTTCTAACTTTGTTTTAAATGTAATGGGTGGTGGTAATGGATGGTGGTCGGTCCGAGAGGGCATTGGTGGTAGGTTGTTTCATGGCTGCGAGTAGGTAGTTTTGTGTCGGTGATGGTGGTTTCATGGTGGTGACATAGAGAAGGTGGGTTTGGGAGATGATGGTGGTGATGGTAGTTTGATGGTTACTGGGTGTTGAGGGTACATCCAAAGATGGTGGTGGCGGTGCTAGGTGGAGAGAGGGACAAAGAGGATGGAGAGAGATTTGGGGTGATGTGTGTGTGGGGTATATCTATTTTTTTAATAGTAATTAGTAAAATTATTAGTAAAATAATGTTTTGTTTATTATTTAAATAAATAAAAATTACAATAAAACAATAAAAAGTAGAGATGAGGGTATTTTTGTCTTTTCAAGTGTGCTAGGGACCAACATTGAAACGAATTGTATACCTTGAATATCAATACCGTAATTAATGAAGCCTAAAGACCAAATGTGAAATATCTTGTAAACTACATAAACCAAAAATATAATTATAACTCTAAATAATATTTAAACTATTTATCCCTCGCTGCAGTTACACGTACTTATTACTTACTAAGTAAGTTATTAATTAATTAGAGTTAATATTCTTATTAATTCCTTTGTATTAATATTTACACGATTTATAATTTTTTAAAATGATTTATCTTTTAATATAAATAAACTAGTTAGTTACATTTTTTCCCGTGGTTTACTATATAAATTATGGATTTGGTCCCTGGGTATGAATTTTTACAAGTTTGGTCCTTCCTGTTTGGCCCCTCTCTAACTTAAAAAGACTAAATTGCCCTTATTCTATTTATTTTTTGATTTCTTTAATTTTTAATTACATTTTAAATTTTATTAATCTTAAAATTATGTAAAAAAAATAAAAAATCTAGGAAATGTGTGTCAGCTAGTTCATACATCAACATAAACTTCAAATACTAGTACTTCACTGATCATTTAAAGAAAACCAAATTTACCTCCTTCATCACCACCGCCACCCTGCCACCATTGCCACCACCTCCATCGCACTTGCTGCCGCCTCTGTCTCCCTTTCTAGCAGCCTCCATCGCCACTTGCCACCACCATCTCCTCCGCTTCCACCTCCGTCTCCCTTTCTACAGGCCCTTATCACCACCCACCACTGCCATCGACTCCCTTTCTAGCGGCCTCCACCACCACCACCACCACCTCTTCCATCACCACCCGCTAACCACTTTCTCTCTGATACATGGATAACGAACAAATTTAGGCTTAGGCTTCAATTAGGGATTTATCTTTTGAATATCTCGTTCTTGAATCCCTTGAATCGATTAGGGTTTACACAATTTTTTCGTTCTTGAGTATCTTGAATCGATTTCGATTCCAATTGAGTTTTGTTCTTGAATCCACTAAATTGATTTGGGCTTCAATAGTTGTGGAGAGAAAGTCAGCATCGACTTCAACAGGTTAGGGGTGTTGGTCGAAATTTTTAATACACATGTAGTTAATGGTACAGAGGCTTTGATGTAGTTAATGGTGCAGAGTCTTGAATCGATTTGGGCTTCAAAACTTAAGGATACAGAGGCTTTGATGTAGTTTTGGTACGGAGGCTTCGAAAGTTGTAGTGCTTTGATGTAGTTAATGGTGGTGTGGGTAATGGAGATGGTGCAGGCGACGGTGATGATGGTGGTGGTGGTCATCGGTAGAGAGAGAGAGTACGAGAGAAAGACGGCTAGGTAAGAGAGGAGACATACCAAACCTGAAGTGGTAGAGAGAGGGGACACGGCGGTTATAGGAGTCGGCGACTAGAGGCGTGGTGGTGGCGGTGGCGATAAAGGCGATGTGGCTGTGTGTGAACAAGGGAGAGAGAGAGAGTGTGTGTGCGCGCGTGTGTGTGTGTGGGGGGGGGGGGGTAAATGATAATTTAATAATGATTTAATATTTTAAGTATTTAAAAAAGATTTAATATTAGATAATATTTCAAAAAAATTCAGTATGAGTTAAAGAAATCAAAAACTAAAAAGGATAAGAGCAATCTAGTCATTTCAAATTGGAGAGGGATCAAACATGCAAGAAAGTCAGGTTGGGATGGACCAAACCCGTACAGATACGGACCCAGGGGCCAAATCCACAATTTCTAGTAAACCACAAGACCAAAAATGTAATTAACTCTAAATAAAAACTAATTTACATAATTTTATTAAACAATCTTAACCATTTAACTATCTTAGATAAAATTTAAATTTGAACCATCTATTTTTATAAAAGTTGAAATTCAATTTTGATCAAAAAGTTATTATGAAGGCTTTTTATATTACGTTCTTAAACTTTAAAACCGCCAGACCACTCATTAAATCAAGCACATCATACTCTATCATCTATCTTAACCTTAACAAACTATTCAATGATAAACACAATTCAAACTTCGGTTTGAATGCTAATAACATATTTGGAGACCTAATCACAAATTTGGACACACGACAAACCCTAAATGTAAGACCCGTTGTCTCATTTACAAATTTAACACATTTTTACATTATAATTCACAACTAACAAAATATATAAGGACAACTACGACGTATTTGTTTGCAATTCACATATTAACTTGTTCTAAAACATTTTCAAGATTTTGATTATACAAAAGATCATCACATCATAAGACTAAGGGCTATCTAGTATCAAGTAGCTTGGCTTCCCTTTATCACCTCCTAAACCACCTATTATAAGGAAACATTAAAAAAACGTAATCATTACACTTAGTGAGCATACTAACTTAACTTCTATTATAGCAAATAAAGATTTGAACTTCCATAAACCATAATTATAAAAT
Organism: Pulicaria dysenterica; assembly: GCA_947179395.2. Lineage (NCBI taxonomy): Eukaryota > Viridiplantae > Streptophyta > Magnoliopsida > Asterales > Asteraceae > Pulicaria > Pulicaria dysenterica. The sequence continues at coordinate 10,323,124 of OX359291.1, read as the reverse complement.
TGTAACACAGCATAGCGTTGTAATTATAACTCCATAATATGTATTTGGAAGCCACTATCATATGTACAGGGCTTCCTTCCATAATTTACTTGCTACCAAGTATTATCTTCATAATTCACTATACTCCATAATCAAAGGTGCTCCCTAATTATATCATATAACATCAATAACACATATACTTCACATCACATTAATCTACACATACAGTAGGAAAAGTAGTAAACTCACAGTGTTGGTTTGGTAATCTAGTTTAGGATCTCTAATTCGATACTTCATGTGCGTAGCTCCTATTCAATATAAACTTCGTAATGAGAAATCTAAATTCCGCCATTCTTATCACCGCTACACGGCCATGTAGCATCCTACACATGCCATGTAGCCCTTTCCCTATACATGACCATAGTGGTGTACATAACCAGTGTTGGTCTAGGACCCTACACGGGCTGTGTATATCTACATGACTTGAGCTACACGGGCTCCGTGATCCTACACGTGCCATATAGCTCGTACACAGCTAATGTTGTTTATCCGAACAACATGCTGTTTTGACCCATTTAATCTTCATAGATCGATTTCAACTCAAAGAAGTGTTCCACACAACAAATTATTTGGTTGTTTCTACACCATAGTTTAACATTTAAACACTTACTTTTACACTTAGAACCTTGATTACACACTAAAACAAGCGTTTAACACATAATGAAGCCTAAACAGAATCATACCTTGACTAATCATAGGTAAACCACACAAAGTGGATGTAATTGTAGCCGTGTTTAGGTGTTACTTTGCTCTAGCCCTTCCTTCACCTCTTAATTGTGTAATTAACCCATTCTAATTTCTAATTTAATAGATTTTATATACATAACCTAAGCCTAACTAAATCACAGCCCCCTAACTTAATCAGATTTTATTATTTACAATTTTAGTCCATATACTTGTGACACACACACACACATAAATATATATTATAATTATTTATTTATTTCATCCATAATTGTTTATTTATATAAATATTAATTTATATAGAATTTCTAACCTCGGGGCATTACACTCAACCTTCAACACATAAAATCCGAAATTTTAGATCTAGGGAAGAAAAGAATCAAAAACAAAAGACTCAAGTAAGAGAAAGAGTAGAGATAGTGGAGATGTAGATCGATTACACACATGAGAGGGTTGTCGACGAATCAGTTATGAAGGCCACAGTCAGGACTAGGTGGCTGCAGTAGTTGTGGAGGCACTAGTGGTGGCATTATTACGGTGGTGGTATTGGTTTTAATACACATAGCAGTTCACAAAAACTTGAGTTATACTAATTCACAACCTAACTGGTTTGAACCAACACAGTATTACAAACAAAAACTGTTATTATCTATAAAGCGGAACTAACATAATACCTAACCCTTAAAACCCTAAAGGGCTATGATCTTTTGTTTATCACTAGTGTGTATGGATATACAATATATATATATATATATATATATATATATATATATATATATATATATATATATAACTCGATACATACATATAATCATGTGATAATCAAGATTAAGTAGAAGCATGTTATAACATAACATTCAAGATCACCATTTAAACCATACATGCATACATATATTCGATCGATCATATATATATATATATATATATATATATATATATATATATATATATATATATATTCGATCGATGATGATGAGATGAACAAGAACAAGTGGATACAGTTTATACCTTTTTACATTTAAACCGTACATGCACCACAAGAATCCGCTAGAAGGATTGATCACGAAGCTTGTTCTTGATTCCTTGATGTTACAAACACCAAAATCGAAACCACCCTCGGTCTTGGGGTGTTCGACGGTCGAACAAGAGAGGAGGGAGATAGAGAGTTGTTTTCTTTGTATAATTTGTGTTAACCTAATCAAGGCTCCTTAATCCCCTATTTATAGATAAGATCTTCATATAGTTTAAATAGGAAACCTTGACTAATTACCTATTTACTAATTATTATTAAGATACAAAATCTATATTATCTAATATTATATACTTGGCCGTATATATATTTATATATTTTGTTTTTTCCTTTTAATAATTAAATAGCAATAACCTTTATTTAAGATAATATCCAAATTATTAATCTTAAATATTAATAATTAACAATATATTTATTAACTAATAAATATATATCTTCTTGTTAATTAATCAACTTGGTAATGACAACTCTTCATACTGGTTTATAATTGACTGTCATAAAACCTTCCTCTTAAACTGTGATTGTACAGCTTCTTGAATTATGTGCTCTCACGTACATGTGTGACCCTTGAGTATCTTATGGCATTGGGCGTGTAATCAGGGTTTAACGGTTATGTACACAAAACCTATCAGGTGCGGTCTCTGGATGATGGTCGGTGGTGCTTTGTGCGGTATAGAGAGAGTAGAGTTCATAAGACTACACGTTATACATGACCTGAAGGCCATCGGGTAAGCGACCCCAGGAACACCAAAACTTGATTTTGGGTAAGCATGTGCGAGTAGGTGAATCGGGTTGCAGAACTCGATGGACTCTTTCACACCCCCCACCCCCCACCCCCTCACAACCAATCACACTTCAACACATATTTTTTTATTTTAATATATTAATAAAAAAATAGGGATAATTTTAAGGTAAGGTATAACTTGATATTGGGTAAAGGCGAAAGGAAATGATGTGGCGCTGATGTGGCTGCAGGTAAACCTTACCTGCAGGTAAGGTATAACGCGTATCCTAAGTCAAAGGGATAGGGGATTTTAGGTGATGGGTGTCTTGTGGTGGTAGCGACCTCGGTGGTGCGGTAGTACATAGTCTTGCAGTGGTGATAATAGTAATCTTGATATGTGCCGATTAAGAGCAAAAGGGGAGGTTTATGTTTGTCTCGTTAGTAGAGGGGAGCAAGAGGGCGTGTTCAATTAACATAGGGTATTTGTGAAAAAAATAAGTTGAAATAGAGTTGAATAAAGTTTATGGCTTAGGTTACAAAGGACTAAGTTTGTAAAGGATAAATTTGCCGTTTTTAAAAAGTTAAAAAAATTCGTTAAAGTTAACAGATAAAGGACTATTGGTGTGCCTTAAAAAAAAGGACTATTGGTGTGCGATTTTTCATTTTAAAGGATTAAGTTTGCAAGAATCTTCACGAAAGGACTAAACTTGCAATTTAAATTATATCTTAGAGAACCAATGATTATAAACGTCTTTTAAATTAAAGACAATAAGACTAAGTTTTTATTAGTTATAATTAAAAGCAGCTTAAAATGATTATATATATTTTAAAACGATAAACTTGCAATTTAGTTTTTTTTTTTCAAAAGCAAACTTGCAATTTAGTTATATCTTAAATTAGAGACAATAAGATTAAATCTTTATTAACTATTAAATTAAAAGATATTAACCCTATATTCGTTAAGTCATTCTTATTATATAAACTTATATGTAAAAGCAATATCAATAGAGAATATGGAGAACATATCTGAGCTAGCCAGGAAAAACTAATATAATGGTTAAATGTATTAGACGTTTTTGTTAGATGTACTATGCATTTAGTATATTTATTTAGTTTTTGTATTTAATCGTTAATATAATTTAAAATTTAATTATGTTTATATTTCTTAAATTAGAAAATAAAAATAATTTCGTTAATTTTACTATTTTCAATAGTGTTCATGCAATTAAATTTACTATTCCTAGTATTTGACCAGTGTATGTTTTTTTTTCCCGGTATAACTGTGTAGACATAACACATAGTCAACGCTCAAGGCCACCAGTTAGTTTAGCGTACATTGGGAAACCATCACCCCTAGTTTCGAAAATCTTTTAATCTAAAATTGAAAAATATTTAAGTATAAATATGTTAGACATCCTAAAACGAAGACCACCAACAAACCATGGCATCTTCTTTATCTCTCTTACTAATCTTCTTCTGCTTCCTCTTCCGATCATTCTCCATCTCCGGCGCTGTTGTTCCTTCCTCCGACACCTTTCGGTACGTCAACCAAGGTGATTTCGCTATCTATGATACCGAATACAACCCGAATTACCGTGTTCTTCCACCATTTACTTACCCTTTCCAGCTCTGTTTCTTCAACACCACCCCAAACGCCTACACTCTCGCTCTTTGCATGGGGTCAATGAATGATGGAACCGTCATGCGATGGGTCTGGGAAGCCAATCGGGGCCGCCCAGTTCGTGAAAACGCCACGATCTCATTCGGCCCCGATGGAAACCTTGTACTTGCAGACGCCTGCAGACGGCCATATCGTATGGCAAACCAACACCGCCAATAAGGGCGTTGTCGGTTTTGCCATACTCTCTAATGGTAACATCGTTCTTCGCGACTCAAAGGGTAACTTCGTCTGGCAAAGCTTCGATTACCCCACCGACACCCTCTTGGTCGGTCAATCTCTATGGATCAAAGGCCCGTACAAGCTCGTGAGCAGAGATTCGATCGCGAACAACGTCGACGGGGTTTATAGTTTCGTAATAGAGCCTAAAAGGTTGGGTTTGTATTACAAGAACAACATGCATGCGTTACTGGTCGTCCTCGTTTGCCGAACTAAACAAAGCAAATGTGAATATCGTAAATGCAACTTTAAGAATTGTGGACAGTGAATACGAAGAGAACAATTTTCACGCACTCTGGTGTCACCTCTCAAACTATCGACTCTTTGAACTGTCTTATCTAGATTTGGGCGTAGTTCAAGACAATAGCTCGTTATCATATCTCCGGTTAGGCATGGATGGGAACCTAAGACTCTACACTTATCGTCCACACATGCGTCGAAACACCTGGAGCCTTTTGTACACTTTGTTTGATAGACCTGTGAACGAGAATAATGGAATGATGGTTTTTGAAGATGAGTGCCAACTACCAAACCGGTGCGGGAAGTTTGGACTTTGTGAGGACAACCAATGCGTCGGGTGTCCCACCCCGAACGGGGTGTTTACGTGGAGCAAAGATTGTGACTCAAAGTTGCCAGGTTGTAAGGCGAGTGGATTTAGATACTATGAGCTCAAAGGGGTTGACCATTTCACGGTTAAGTATATGCCAGGGACTGGGCCTGTGAAACAAAGAGATTGTGAGAGCAAATGCACGAAGGATTGCAAGTGCATGGGGTATTTTTATCACACGGATAGGTCGAGGTGTTGGATCGTTAACGAGTTGAAAACCTTAACGAGGGTCGGTAATTCAACTCATTTGGCGTACATCAAAACACCGATTCGTTCGTTAGACTTACACCGCTAAGACTATCCGCATCCGATCGCGTGGGGAGCTCGTGAGGGAGCTTCACACGGTGGAACACCATCGCCGGGGTTAGTGAGCGGTCGCTCACGCTCACAGCCGTGAGCCTCGTCGCGCAAGTGAGAGAGGAGAGGGAGAGAGCCGTTGGGGGAGATAGACGTTGGGGGTTTTTGTTTTTTTTAATCCATTTATCTCCTATAAATATAATCTCTTTTCTTTAATATTTTCACACATATTTTTTCTACATTCTCCTCTCAAACATCTATATTCTCCTCTTTAAACATTTATATACATACAAACATGTCATTTGATTCGTCGGATTATTATGACGAAGATTTCGAGATTAATCAAGCGGAGGCAAATTTTCTCTCCGTTTATCGTCAAACGAGAACCAATTTGTTTATTGGAATGTCCAATACGGTTTTGGATGTGTTGCGTGAGTATGATGAAGTTAGCTCGAGTCAATCAACAAGACGGCGAGGCCCGGATCAATTTAGAGACCGTGAAGCTGCACACGAGCAACTTGTAGAAGATTATTTTGCGGACAACTGCAACTACAACGACGAAGCGTTTAGGCGACGTTTCCGCATGAGCAGACGACTATTCACACGGATAGTCAGCTATCTTGAGGGATGTGATGCATTTTTTGGGCAGGGTGTCGATGCTAGAGGAAGAAAAGGTTTATCTCCCTTGCAAAAGTGTACATCGGCAATTCGGCAAATGGCGTATGGGATGACCCCTGACGGGTTTGACGAGTACTTGAAGATGGCGGATTCAACCGCACGGTTATGCCTACAAAACTTCACCAAAGGTATCATCACTCTTTATGGTAAGCGATACTTACGCAGTCCTTCTTACCATGATATTCAACGTTTGTATACCGCACATGAGAGTAGGCACGGGTTTCCTGGCATGTTAGGAAGCATAGATTGTATGCATTGGGAGTGGGACAACTGCCCAAACGCATGGCGAGGGCAGTACATGAGAGGTGATCATAAGAAACCGACTCTTATGCTAGAGGCGGTTGCATCACAGGATCTTTGGATTTGGCATGCATTCTTCGGAATGGCCAGGTCCAACAATGACATAAATGTTCTAAACCAGTCGCCGTTATTCAATGATGTATACAATGGGCGAGCACCACAGTGCCCATTTGAAGCAAACGGTGTACAATACAAACACGGCTACTATCTTGCAGATGGGATATACCCTGAATGGGCTACTTTTGTCAAATCCTTCAAAACACCTCTTGATCAAAGACGAGTAAGGTTTTCTACCGCGCAAGAAGGGGCAAGGAAAGATGTGGAACGGACTTTTGGCGTGCTTAAACAACGGTGGCATTTGATAATGCACCCGACGAGAATGTGGCAGACGGAAAAAATGCGTACAACAATGTACGCTTGTATCATATTGCACAATATGATATTGGAAGACGGAGAACAAGTGATTTGTCCATTCGACGAAAACATTAATCAATCAAACGATGAAGACGACGTACAGATTAGCGAACAACAATTTGAGGCTAATGTCCGAGAAGTACGAAGTGCGGAAGTGCATCACAACCTTCGATCGGATCTAATCGAGCACATTAATCGGCTTCCGAGATGGAACGACGACGATAACTAGTATTTTTATTTAAATTAATGTAGTTATGTTTTTTTTTGTAATTTGAAATTTATAAAATATTATTTGAATTTATATTGTTATTTAATATTTTTTATAGTTATTATGTTTTAAATATATTGTTTAAAAAAAAGAAAAAGAAAAAGGATGTGAAGGGTGTGATGGATGCAGGGGTTTGTGTGATGTGATGAGAAAATGGTGGGAAGCTGATATGACGCTGATGTGGCTGTGTGAGGGGTGTGATGGATGTGGATAGTCTAAGGAAACTGGGATTAACGAAGGTTAATACTTGTAGATTTGTGCAGTCTTGTAATTTTAAGTCCCTTGTGTGTTTGTTTTGTATTTATATTAAAGTATTGTTATAAGTGATTAATAATGGACAAAGATAGACTCCTCATTTTAAACCATCAGCTGAGTTGACTACCGCCTATCAGGGGCGGACCTGTCCTTTGTGGGGGGGGGGGGGGGGTCAAGCGCCACCGGTCCTTTGACGATTCGCAGTGTTAATTTTCGACTTTTTGAGACGATGCTATCGGTAAATTTTCGGGTTGCACCGGGTGATGCCACCAAAATCAAAGGAAAAAAGAAATTTTTTATAAAAAAATGATAAGAAATAGTTTAATCTTTCAGTTTATACCTTTAAAATACTTTAATTTACCTTTAAAATAACATTTTAGTTAACAGGTCTTCATATAAATTGTGTTTTGTTTTAAAATTTGGCCTTAAAATACCAGAAAAATGGCCGAAACCTCGTTAATCCGACCCGATTAACCGGAAACCCGAAAAAAAAACCCGAACCAGACCCTCAAACTTATTTAATTTTATTTTCGCATTATATGGTGCTACCGGTCCCCAGAAATCCTGGGTCCGCCACTGCCGCCTATATCTGTAATCTATTGTAGTATTATTGTACGGTTTTTGACTCTGTGTGGTTGGGAATGACGAAGTTTCACTTAAATACTTAATTACCAATTTGATCCTCCATATATAAACAAATGAAATTACTATGCTACACTAACTAACACTGGCTTCCAAGTTCATCATGTCTTGAAAGTCTTCCATTATATAAATGCTTCAAAGATGCTCAAGTGAAGCCAATTTTAGGCTTCACCGTATCAGATTTCGACAAAGCTAACTATCAGTCAATATTGAAACAGCCACCATTGGTTTTTCTCCATTTCGAATCTTCAACTTCACACCAAGTGCTTTCTTGTTTGAATTGTGTAGCTTTGATGAGGAGCTCGAACCGAGTTTAGGTCATTTTCAAGTGTCCGTTTAATGTATGCTTTGCTCAAACTGATCATTGAGATCGATTACTGATTAGCCTTAGAATCATGCAACCTAAGCTTGAATGTCGATAAACATACATCAACATGATGACTCGATGATCATTGAAACCATATGATTCAATAAAGCACGTTACATATAACTAAATGAAATCAGTCTCCTCTCTTACGCTATCCTTTATACCATTTTCTTAATTAACTACCATTTACAGTTTGTTATGCACTTCATAATCTGTCCTCCAGCCACACTTTTATTTTATTGAAAAAGTAAATTACACATTTGTTCTTTGTGGTTTGTTTGAAATACACTACAAGAAATAAAGGCTTTTGCACCGACAACCTTTTGCGGCGACATATGTCGCCGCTAAAACCTTGCTAAACGACAAAAAAGTGGCCCACTTACATCTGATTACAAGCTGTCGCCGCTAAAGGGTTTTTGCGGCGACATCCGTCGCCGCTAAAGGTGTTTCCCACCACCGAAAACCATGGCGGGTTTAGGAACCAAACAGCAGCCAAGATACTCTCTCGTCGCCGCCGCTCCCTCTCTCACCGTCCCTGCTCCCTCTCAACGGTCGGAATCTCGCACCGTCGCTCCCTCTCGCCGTCGCCGCTCTCTCACCGTCGCTGCTCTCTCACCGTCGCTGCTCCCTCCGCCGTTCGCCATCTTCTCCGTCACCGGTGACCTTTTATCCGAGGTAAACATCCCATTTTCTGTTTTGATCTAGGATTTTAGTTTTAGATCTTTAATTTTTATTTTTATTTTGTTCGAACTCCTCCTCTTCTTGCTACCGCCGTCGACCAACCTCCTGCCGCCGCCGCCCGCGGTCGGAATCTTCGTCCAGCGACCACCCTCCTGCCGCCACCGCCGGTCGGAACCCTCCTGCCTCCTTGCCTCCGTCGACCTCCTCCTCCTTATTGAGGTATTTTTTTATATTAATTGTATATTAATGTTAATTAGTTTAGGTTATTATTAGTTTGTGTTAGATTATTATTATTTTTTGTTAGTAATTTAAGTTTTTTAATTGTTAATTAGTGGTAATAATTGATTAATCTAAGATTATTGTTAATTAGTGTTAGATTAAAATTATTTTATGATAATAACTTTAGTTTTTTAATTGTTAATTAGTGTTAGTTAGTGTTAGACTATTGTTAATAATTGATTAATTTAGTTGTTAATTTAAATTCATTATGTTAGATTATATTTAGTGTTACAATTTTAAATTATTGTTAATAGTGTTAATGTTTAAGTATTATTAGTATACTAATAACGTGTTAAATAATTGATTAATCTAGTTGTTAATTTAAATTTATTATGTTAGATTATAAATAGTGTTATAATTTTAGATTATTGTTAATTAGTGTTAATGTTTAAGTATTATTAGTATACTAATAATGTGTTAATTATTTTATATGATAATGTTAAATAGTTTATTTGATGATGTATGATTATTATCTATTGTCAATAACGATAGATTAGTGCTAATTACTTTTAATCTTTAATCATTGTTAGTACACTAATAATGTTAGAAATTAGATCAATGTTAGATTATTATTTAGTGTTAATGATGTTAGCATATTATTATTAATTTGCGTGTGTGAGCTTAGAATACCCGCTCGAAATTGATTTAGAAATTAATTTCGGGTTGTTCCCATGTTGGCTTGTTCGTATATTTGTATTTTTTTTTCAGATGGCTGCTGTAGCTCGTGGCCACGGTGGAGATTGTGGTGGTGATCCACCGCATGGTAATTGGCAACCATTTTCTCGTGCTTGTGGCGGTGATGGTATTATATAACTTTGAAATGGTTTTTTATAGGTTGATTTAATTATGTGTATTCTTAACTTGTTTGCTTTAAATTGTAGGCCGCAAAAAAGGGCGTGGGGAAGCCCGAAACACAGAAATGTGAAGGGCATGGAAGAGGAATGGTAAAAGACCTTTGCCAATTGAGTTTGATGATTATAGATTCAACAAAACGTGGAGACCGATCGGGATTAATGCCGAGTATTTTACCAGCTACTTGGGGACTTTGGTGGGAGATTTCATCCCATATTACTTCTCGTCATGGGAAAAAGCCCCCAAAGAACTGAAATCACCGATCATACCGTCTCTTACGGTTCTACTTAAGTTTTTTTATATATTATATATTTGTAAAAATTATACAATAAACTAACTTTATCTTATAATTTACAGACATATTTTGACATGACGAGCCATTGTGATGATCCAAACTTATTGGCGGGAATCGATAAAATGTGTGCGGGGATGTATAGAGAACAAAAATACAAGTTCAAAAATAAATGGTTTGAGAAAAGAGGGGGGGGTCTCGCAGGCTCACCGACTGCGTCGAGATCCTCCTCCCAACATGGAACAAAGTGAGTGTGATTTGTATGTGGACTATTATTGTGGGGATAAGACCATTCAACGGTCTATTGCGAACACGCAAGTTAGGGCGCAACAAGTAAATCAAAGTTTGCATGGTCGGAGAGCATATTGTCAGTATCGGTACGAGAACGTAAGTTTATTAATCTCTAATTCTTAATTTTGATTGATAAATTGATTGACCCGACACGTTTGTGTGATACATTAATTGTTAATAATTATATAATGGTCGACCCGTTTGATTGATATAATGATTGACCCGACCCGTTTGTGTGATATATTAATTGTTATTAAGTATATAATGGTCGACCTGTTTGATTGATATAATGATTGACCCGACCCGTTTGTGTAATATATACTAATATTAGCGGCGGCAGGTATAAATACTAATATTTCCTCAACATCCGGATGTCAACGAACCACTGATTTGGCTGCTCGTGATGAAGAGTCTAGTGATGAGGATTAGATTATTAGTTTGTTAGGCGAGTACATTTTTTATTGTCTAAAAACGTTTATGTTAACTTTCAAACTATCGTTTGTTATGTATGATTGTTTTATATCGTTAAAAATGTTGTATTGTTATATTTGTTGTTGAGTTCTGGAAAACAGGTTTTCTGTATATTGTCCGGTTAAAAACGGGTGAAAAACGCAAATTGCAGCAATATGCTACCGGATTTTTTATAGGTTTTTTGCGGCGACATGTCGTCACAAAAACCCTTATATTCGTCGCAAAAAGCGTAAATGTCGTCGCAAAAGGACAGGTGTCGTCACAAAAGTAATTAGTTTAATTTTTTATTTAATTTACAGGAGTCGCCACGAAAAGTGTACAAGTCGCCGCAAAAAGTATTTAATTTAAATTTGTTGCCGCTAAAAGTAGTACCGTCGCCGCAAAAAGGTATCACGTGGCATAACAAGGTCCCGTTGAGTGACGTCGCAAAACGTCAAAAATGTCGTCGTAAAAAAGTTTTGGGTGCAAACTCTTTGCGGCGACATGTCGTCGCAAAAAATATTTAGCGGCGACATTTTTACTTTTAGCGACGACATATATCGCCGCAAAAGCCCTCTATTTTTGTAGTGATAACAGTTTTGGTCCGTAGATTGAAAAGTTATAGGTTCAGTACCTCCTTACCAAAACTCATTTCACTTTGGTCTTTACTCTATTACGAAAGAGCTAAATATTTATAAAGACCATTTTTCCCTTCTTTTTTGATCCTTGAAGTTTGTAACTATTTCCAGTTTTGATCCCCGGATGATTTTTTTATTTTAATCATGTTTACTTATTTAATTAACCATTTATCACTAACTATATTTAACTAAACATTTATATTACAACTCAACTAACCTTAATTGTATATATCACAGGTTACAAGCTTTTCTTATGTATGTTTAGTTAATAAATGAAAAAACATGCACACAAATTTTTGGTCGGTTATTTAAACAAATGAATACGGACTATTGTTCATTTGTTTGTTTAAGTATATATATATATATATATATATATATATATATATATATATATATATATATATATATATATATATATATATATATAGGGATGAGATCAAATAAAAGGTAAATTAAAGTAAAAAGTGTAAGAGGGATGATTAGTGATAGTTTTTCGGTATATACATCAACTGATAATTGTTAGTTCATCATCTTTATTGATTAAAACTAGTTTTTCATCGATTTCTTTTTTATGAATCCAACATATACATCACTTTTTAGATAAAAGCATTTTGTTCATCACCAAATTATTCCAAAAATTTGGTTTCAAAATCTGTATTTGAAAATCTTTTTTGCTGTGTAAAAAATGATGAATATGTTGGATTTATCAAAAAGAAATCGATGAACAACTAGTTTTAATCAATAAAAAGGATTTTTTATTGTCTTTTACCATTTTTACGTTAATATATCTTTTACTTGATCCTCACCCTATATATATATATATATATATATATATATATATATATATATATATATATATATATATATATATATATATATACTAGCATAGTATCCGCGCTAATGCGACGGCGACGAATAGTTTTGCTCAACCACTTGTTCTTTTTAACTATTGAGTCATTTAAATTTCATAAATATTTATGAATTTATGTTAAGGTTATTCAAATTCATGAGTATGCTTATACACATTTTCTAATAATTAAGTTTAACTATTTATTATGTGATAGAATATTTATAATGAAATGTTTAATTGTTAAAATATTTTATAATAATTAAGTTAATTGGCATTGACTTGATTTAAATATTTTCTAATTATAGAAAGTTTGTTAACTAAAATGGTATATATGAATTTCATTAAATCCATGTAATAGTTACTTCATTTAACAATTTTCATTTACTTTGATTTGAGGGTAGTTTAGTACTTTTAATTTACTTAAAAATTCAGGTGTTTTGAAGTTGTAAATGCTTTATATAGGAGTAAGATATATATATATATATATATATATATATATATATATATATATATATATATATATATATATATATATATATATGTACACACATGTTCATGCACATATGCATGTGTAATATGTTTGTTTAATGTTTAATAATGTTGGGTTTGCATTATAATATATTATATATGCATTTGTTCATTAATTCATTTATGTACATATTGTATTTAAACAAACAAAAAAGAAAGGACTAAAATAGTCATTTATAAATATTTAACACTTTGGTAACTGAGTAGGGACCAAAAGTGAAATGAAATAGGTTTAGGAGGGACTGAACCCGTAAACTTTTTGGATCCAGGGATCAAAAATGTTATTTCAAACAAACTACATGAACAAATTTCTAATTTACTCTAATTGAAAAAAGAGAAGAATAGAGATGATAGAGAAGAAGAGAGATTGAGATCACACTAGTAAAAGTGTTTCTGACATAAAAGTCCAAACTCACTCACTAAAAAACTTTTGCCTCATGTAAGAAAAAAACCTCATTAAAAGAAGCTATAGCTAAATATCTGTTCTGACATAAACATTGCAGTCACAAAAGGTATAAGGTTTTTTATGACAGATATTTTCCATCAGTAAGAGTGCAAAAGCTTTAAAACCATCTCTTCTATTAGAAGGAGAGTTTAGTATTTTCAGTGATACTCAGAAGTGTGAATTTTTTATACATAAATCTACATCTTTATATTTTTTAAGTAGCCGATTATGTCAATCTACACACTCTAAATATAGGGAGAATTTCATTTATATCCTTAGAAACTTCCCTAATTATGTATATATCCTTGTAAAAATTGGAATTACACACACACACACACACACACACACATATATATATATATATATATATATATATATATATATATATATATCATTACAAAACCTATAAACTCACAAATACACCCGTACACTTAATTTGATAATAATTTTTCAATATAAAATTTACAAAAATAAATATTATCCTAATTTGATTTCTTACTAAAATTACAAAAATACCCACTTGATTCCCTCCATAATCACTATCCATATATCACGTATCCATTGTCATTTCATATTCTTAGGAGAATCAAAACTTATTCATCTCTTACGCATGATTGAAGCTTCGTCTCTTACGTATGGCAATTTGATAATCAAACTGATTATCAAGTACAAATTCAGTCGAAGATATAGATTCATCTACTTCCTCAGTTGAATATATAGATTCATCTCCTTCCTCATTGAACTCTTAGGGTTTGTTTGGTTCGCGTAATGAATACAAAGAAATTGGAATTTGACCAAGGAATTGGAATTCATAGGAACTTGAATTCATTGGAATCGGAATTCGTGAAAAACTATATCTTGTAAGGTGGGGGTGCGGGTAGGGTTAAGGTTAGGGTGGGAGTAGGGTTAGGGTTGTGGGGTAGGTGGTGGGTATGATAGGGTGGGGTAGGGTAAGGTGGGGGTGGGGGTAGGAGTAGGGGTGTGTGGGGGTAGGTGGTGGGAATGGTACAGTAGGGATAGGGTAAGGTGGAGGTGGGTGGGGGTGGGGGTGGGAGTGGAGGATGGGTTTGGTATGGTAGGATAGTGTGGGGGTGGGGGTGCGGTAGGAGACAACAATTATGTTTTGAGATTCATTATGAATTTGAATAATTCCATCCATTTAGGAAAGGAATTCCGAATTCCTTGATTTAAGGAATTCATCATAATGGTCAAATTCCATTCCATCAATTCCGTGAAACAAATACCCCTTATAATTTAGGAATTTCAATTGCAATTCCACCTAATTCATCCCAATTCCTGCGAACCAAATGCTCCCTTAGGGTCGAGAGTGAAGCCTAGTCGAAGTGAAGTACAAAGAAAAATGTTGGGAGGTTCTACTTGATGAGAGGACATGTAGTTGTCGAATTTGGCAATCTTTCTTGTGTGCATGCAACGACTTTTATTGCTTTCACAAGGGAGGTTCATTGGGTTAAATATGTTGATCCATACTCCACCGTTGAAAAATATAAAGCAACTTACGGATTGGAAATCGCTTCGATGCCCAGAAAAGAGTAATGTGAGAAAGGCTCAGATCACACTTCCAGTCCTTTATTTGAAAATCTTAAAATTTCAGTTATTAATTTTCAAAAGTAGAACATGCATGGTCCTTTGTCTGTTAAAAATGTTCAAAAATTTAAAATCTCTATTTTACCCTTTACACAGTTAGTTCTTATTCATTTACTTTATTTTTAAATCATTTAAATAATCATTTTATAAGTAAAAATAAAGATAAATTATATGTTTTTGTTCAGACGTATTACCACTTGAGTCTTGACCTGACCCCCCACTCTCACTCATACTCTTCTCTCCCTCTCATTTTCCGGCTAGCACCACTGGTTACCGCCATGACCACCACCATTGACATTCTCTTAGTCACCGCCACCATGTTATTCTCTTTCTTTTTTAAATAGTTTGTGTCCGTGAGTATGTGTTTATGTGTGTGTTTAGGTCTCAAAATCAGACATTGAACCATCATGTTCGCCACCATCAACCATTTCCAGACAACTAATCTGAACACCTAATTGTAGATCTCGACACAAACAAAACAACACCCTAAATCCTTGAAGTACTAAAATTCTAGATCGGGTGAAGCAATAATCAAACACAAAGAAAGAGTTGGCGGGGGGGGGGGGGGGGGGGGGGGGGGAGAGGGAGAGGGAGAGAGAGAGAGAGAGAGAGAGTAGAGATGTAGATTTCTTAAACTAAACAATAAGGATAAATTATATAAATTATAACATAATACTAAACAAGGTTAATTACAATGTACCCGCGTGTTGTCACGGAAAAAATAAGGATAAATTATATAAATATAACTAACATGTAAACACAAATGATAAAAATTATGTTTAAAAACTATTGAAATTAAGGTGGGAATATCTTGTTTTTAGCATATAGGATTATAATACGTCATTTGCTTCAGATTTGGAAATATAAGATTTTAAAATGTTCATTTTTTTGGTACAAAATATGTATCGTATATAAATAAAAATGAGACAGTTTACACCGAGCATTATACGTTAAAATTTATAAGAAAACACAATAACATATATATTAAAAAATTATAAATAAAATGAGATAATTTACACCAGACATTATATGTTAGAACTTATAAGAAAAAAACAAATAATATGTACATTAAAAATGTATAAATATTATATATCTAATGATTTTAGTAGATACTAATATAAATAAAGGAGTAAATTAGAATAAAATCCCGCAGTTTGGGTAAAAGGATAAAGTAAAGAAGAGGAAATATTAATAAAAATAAAATATGAAATTTTGTTACATGAACAAAATCAAAAGCACATATATCTATCAATTTGCCAACTAAATCATGATAATCTCATGAGAATTTGAGGGGTAGCTTTATAATTATATTATTAAATCATAGTAATTTATTTTCTCACGAAATCTTGATATCTCATTACTCCTTTTCATTCTTATGTTAAGTGTAACATAGTACACATGTCAATCTTTTACCTATTTATTTTCAAGTTACAGCCAAGTGTCAAATATGTTTTCTTTTTTACTTTTTATCTGTTTTTCTCTTCATGAAGGTTTTTATAGTTTGTCCAGTATATTATTTATTGGTATATATTCTTGAAAAAAGTTGTTTGACTTAAAATTCAAACCTAATTTTTATAACATTTTAATAGAAATTAACCAATTTTGAAATTTTGAAAATTTCTATTTGATCCAACAAAAAACGTTTAATAGGAACTAGACTACTTTGTTGACAAAGCTAAACGTTCTTTGTTTTTTTTTAAGATGAGCTTTTGAATAATACTTAATCTAGTTCTAAAGTAACACACACTAAAATAATTTGAAAGATAGGATACATGGACATAAAGAGTAATTCTATAGTTAAATATAAATAATATATATTAAATTTCCGATATAAAGAAATTTAATCCCGTCACGAAGCACGGTGAAGTAAAAACTTGTTCTACTCGAACATAATATTAGTAGAAGAGGAAATGACACCAGATGAAATTACAGTTGACTTGTATTCTGCTGAATACAACTCAACTTTTGAATAATACTTAATCTAGTTCAACCACTGAGACACAACTTTTTGTTCTTTCTATTGATTTAAATATTATATAAAGACAATTTAGAAAAAAGGTTAATGTTCACTTTCTTGTAAATTGTTATTATATATAATTAAAGACGGCTACCTTTTTTACTCAAATTCATTTTAATAATAATAATAATAATAATATTAATAATAATAATAAAAATAATAATAATAATAATAATAATAATAATAATAATAATAATAATAATAATCGTTTAACTTTTTTTAAAACGCAACTCGACCAGCAGTCTTTCCCCCACAAACCATTATCACATAGTGTTTTAAAAGCGTTTTATTATCTATCATTGCCTTCTTTTTTATAACAATTATACATTTATACTTATTTATAATCTCATGTTTGATGTATAAATTTCTAAATGGATCCTCATATATAGACATTTAACCATTATATCCTGTTAATACTAGGATGTATTTTCGCTCTACAAAAACTTTCGGATTGTTTCACTCACATTACACATCTCATGTCTATTGACGATGTGTCCACATTGCCGCTCACACCACATGTCATGGCCCCTTTGTTGATGCCTTTCTCATGATCATGTGCGACTTTGTACAACCGATTCTTGTGGTTTGTGTTGTGTCTTTTCGTATGATTGTATCTAGATAATCAATGACACAAACAAGTGATTTGTATAAACATATTGAACTAGGAGGACACTAACGGGTTACACATATACAATTCTGCAACAAATATTGGTTGAACGGTGTCACAAATCCATAAAAACAACCGGAAGGCGTCACACATGGTGTGAACGACGTTAGTCATGACATGCATCGTGAGCGAAAACAGTGTCAATAAACGTGATAATCAATATTGATCTTTTAAATAATTATAAAGGATTTTAAATTAAGTTAACATATCTAAAAACAATTAAAATTATAAGAACACATACGAAAATTCTTCCTAACTTTATATTAGAGGTTATATTCAGAAATTGATGAACCTAGAATTTTTAACCAAATTAACTTACAGATTCAGTAATTTAGACTTTGTCACACATTATTGTAATTAATATCAGTGAAATCATTAGCAAAAAACAATTGCTTCACTACTATCATGTGACCATTAGGAGTTTTAATTATTTTTCTTATAACATTCAAAGTTTTTTTAAAATGGTTTTAATATAAAGTTTTAATTTAGATTTTATTTAATTCTTAAAGTTTTATATTGTTTCTGGTCTTACGTTTTTCATTACGTGTGGCCAGTTTAATTAACAGGTTAAATTATTTGTTTTATTTTTTCTTTGTTAAACTTCTTGTTAAAGAATGAAGATAATTTGACGAAGATGGTGCTCTTCACAACTTCAAACAAAAAACATATGAAAATGTCAAAATACAAAGTAGATTTGTGACAAATAATAGAAATTGATGATAAATCTGTGATGAAGATGAACAACCCACACATAAATTAACACATCCGAAGCAAATATGGAACAAGTGATAATAGATCGATGAAGATGAAGATGAACAAGCCGACGAACACAAAAATTAACATATTAAACACACACACCTACACATTGATGAACAAAAAATATTAACAGAAACCCTCAATCTTCATCGGGGTGTTTGAGTTCACTGCTTCAACGATCTAGAATTATGAGAGGCATCACCACCATCATGTGCGTTTTGGAATAGGTTTAAGGAAAAAGAGAGGGAGTGAGGGAGCCTTATATAGGTGAGAGTGAAAATAGGTGGAGAGAGATGAGAGAGATGACTGGTGCCAGTATACGGTGGTGATCTTCATCTTCATTAATCTTCTTATGGAGAGAGAGAAGAGAGAGTGAGGGGGGGGGGGGGGGGGGGTGATTACGATGATAGTGTATAGTGGCGGTGGACTAGTTACTAGAATTCATGGTAATAGTAGCGACACATTTAGCAGCGACATGAGCAATAGCAGCGACACCTCGCTGAACGCGGGACGTGTCGCTGCTATTGCTCATGTCGCTGCTAAATGTGTCGCTGCATGCTATTTCCTAAAAAAACGCGCCCAATATTTTCCTCCTTCATTTTTTCACGTGTCGCTGCTAAAACCGAAGTCGCTGCTAATGGTGAATAGTATGTCGCTGCTATTGCTTTAAAACAGGTTAAACCTGATTCCTCCCCAATTTGCCCCGGTAGCGACTAACACTCCTCTCCTTTTCTCTCCATCGCAAATTCGCAACCCTCTCCAGACGACGTCGCAAGCCGCCCCTCCACTCGCCGGTCGCCGCCTCTCCAGTCACTGGTCGCCGCCCCTTTCCTGCAGCTCGCGCCTCACTCTCTGCCCCTCACGCTTGCCCTCTGCCGCTGTTCTCAACCACTGCCGCCGCCGTTCCTACGCACTGTCGCCGTTCCCACTCTCTGCCGCCGCCGCATTTGTTCTATTTCACCAGGTTAGGTCTTTAATTTCAACTTATATATGTTATATGTTGTTAATTTCTTGTTAGTTTTGCTGTTTTAGGCTAAAACTTCAAGTTCATAGTTTATAGATATGTTAATTTCTTTTTATTTGGAATTGATTTGATAATAAATTGCTGTTTTGGCTTTGTTATAACTTATTTGTTGTTAATATATGTTAATTTCTTGTTAATACATGCTAAAACTTCAAGTTCATAGTTTATAGATTATGTTAATTTCTTGTTATTTGGAGCTGATTGATAATAAATTGCTGTTTTGGCTTCAATAGGTGATGATACATATTTGGGATTGAATGTATGTATGTTTGAATAGTATGAATATTGTGATAATTCTAGTATGAATGTATGTATGTTTGAATAGTATGAATATTGTGATAATTCTAGTATGAATATGTGTTTGTGGGTATGTTATGTATGAATGTATGTTTGAAGAAATTAACTAGTAGTTAAGTAGCAAGAGGTGAAAGATCCAACAATGTTATGATCACTCCTGCTTCATGACATTCTAGGACGTGCCCGTGAACAATGCCTATTCTTTATTAAGTGTCATAAAAATTTATCTACATATAATACTACATATACTTTTTTATGACTCAAATCGTTTTTATTTTAATAAGTTCAACGTTTTAACATTTTTTAACTAGAATCACATATACCTTGTATGTAATATTTTAGACGTCTCTCTCTTAAAGATACATTACGAGATGACATGAAAACTACAATTGTATTTTAGTATTTCTAAAATTTACAAGTTTTAATGTCTAATTCAAATAAATTGCACAGGTCACATGACATCCAAAGTCTTAGAGCCATATGTTAGTCGGTTACCGTGAATGTAAATTATATACTATTACTTTGAACAAAATTCAGGTATTTTTACTCTTTTATTTATTTCACAGATCATGGTGTATAGACAGAACATATATTTTTTTGAGCGAAAGACACAACATGATAAATAAATATATAAATGAAAAAGCCCATGTGTTAGACTAGTATATCTTATAAATAGTTATATACACCCTGTGGTTTAAAAGTTACCTCTTGTAGGTGCTTATAACGTCAAGCGTGGCTCCAACATTAAGAAATTGTACGAGGTGTAAGTGTTAGACGCGATACACGTCAAAATGTGTTTGTACACGTTAAAGACGAGTTTTATGACCCGACTTCTAGAAAATCATCTTTTTGTATCTTATTATATTAAGTTCTATATATTTATATATGTTGTTTTTCTCCCCATCTATGCAACGTACTTTGTGTAGTATGTATATAAAATTTTATTAAGTACATATATATAATTATAAAATATATATAAAATTGTTACCATAAATCAAATCCTAAAAAACACCATAACTTATTTGTAATTACTCCTAAAATTTAAAACTTTACTTTACTCGTATGTTCTTTAGAAGCAAATCTTTAAATCATACCTATCCTACATTTATTAGGATATCACCGGATGCCAATGGAGACACCTGATCATTACTGACCACTTTGACATAATTTTATCCAACTCTTTGGCATCTACGATCCGACTGATCGTTGATACAATTTTAATTTATGTTCATACTTTAATTGTTATTATGTGCATCATCAAAGGAATAAGTTAAATCCGAAAAAACTTCAATAATATAATATGTAGTCATTCATGCTTATAAGCACATTATTTAAACACAACGAGATTTCACAAACTTACAGAAGATTTGAACTTTTGAAGAGTAACATCAATCTTGAATTCTTGACCTTTATTATGACCCCATTATAAATTAATCCATGACATCATCAAGCAATCTAACTGATGGCGATGGGTGTTTTTATGTACGCCAAATGAGTTGAATTCCCGACCCTCGTTAAAGTTTTCAACTCATTAGCGATCCAACACCTTGACGTATCACTGCGATAAAAATACCCCATACACTTGCAGTCCTTCGTGCACTTGCTCTCGCAATCTCCCTTCTTCACAGGTCCGGGTCCGGACCCGGACGTGTACTTAACCGTGAAATGATCGACCCCTTTGAGCTCATAGTATCTAAAACCACTTGCTTTACAACCCGGCGACTTTGAGTCACAATCTTTGCTCCACGCGAAGACCCCATTAGGGGTCGGGCAGCCAACACATTGGCTGTTCTCACAAAGCCCGAACTTTCCGCAACGGTTTGGTAATTGGCATTCGTCTTCGAAAATCTTCCCGTTCTCGTTAACACGTCTATCAACAAAGTGTATGACAGGAACCACGAACTACTACGCGCATTTTGACGATAAGTGTAGAGTCTTAGGTTCCCATCAATACCTAGTCGGAGATACGATAAAGAGTTATTGAAAAGGACCGAGCCCAAATCTAGATTAGGGTACTCATAGGGTGGTTGAGCGTTTGATAAACTAAACCAGAGCGTGAAGAAATTATTATATTCGTACTCGGTTTCAGAAATTTGCAAAGTTATATTTTCAGTGAAGACGTTTGCTTGGTTAAATACGGAGAAGGAGGTGGACCAGTAACGCATGCTGTTCTTGTAATATAAAGCTATACTTTTAGAATCTAGTACCAAACTATGAACGCCGTTAACGTTGTTAGTGACAGAATCCCTACTCACGAGCTTCTGCGGGCCTCTGGTCCGGAGAGATTGGCCGACCAAGAGGGTGTCGGTGGGGGAATCGAAGCTTTGCCAGACAAACTTACCTTTTGAGTCACGAAGAACAATATTACCGTCGGAGAGTATGGCAAACCCAACAACGTCTTTTTTGGCGGTGTTGGTATGCCATACGATCTTGCCGTCTGGATTTGCGAGTACAAGGTTACCGTCAGAGCCGAATGATAATGTGGCGTTTTCTCGAACAGGGCGGCCCCGGTTGGCTTCCCAGACCCATCTCATGACAGAGTTGTCACGTCTAATCCCCATTCGGAGAGCGAGAGTGTAGGCATTTGGGGTGGTGTTGTAGAAACAAAGCTGGAAAGGAGTGGTAAATGGCGGAAGTGGACGGTAACTCGGGTTGTATTCGGATTCGTAGATACCGAAATCACCTTGGTTGACATAGCTGAAGGTGTCAGAGGGAGGAACAATGGCGTACGAAATGAAGAATGATCCGAAAAGGAAGGAAAATAAGATGAATAAGATAGAGGAAGTAGAAGAAGCCATGGTTGGTTGATTAGTGTATGGAGTACGTACGTACCGTTGCGTATTTATACTACACTAGATTGCATTGTTTTTAATTTGGATGAATAGATTATAATTTCAGAAGTTGGGGTGTTTCCTGGTTGGTTATCAAAAAGAAACGCAGCCGGAATATAATATGAGTGCAATAATTTTGCAACATGTCCAGCAAACCTTAAACTCTTAAAGTTAGATGCTCACAATAATAGTTATGTTATATTTCATCTAATTAACTGGTGTGAGATTTGAGTTCCAACTTAGCGGGTTAGGTGGCTTAACTCTTAATTAAGTAGGTTTTATTTCATCTGTGTTCTAATGCATCGATCTAGACGGATGTTTGATATGATTCTTCAACTACTGCACACATCTATATAGTTTTACTGTATCTAATTCTAACGCGTATGTACGTGTAGGGGTGTATGCTTAAATAGATCGGTTTGATGTTATCCAATTAAATAAATTTATTGGATTTTGGTTTAAAAAAAAGTAGGACCCGTTGATACGGTTCATCTAATCAATCATAAGTTCCGAACAAATTAACCAAATTACAATTCGGTTAGACCTCTTTTAATGATTTGATTTTCTCATTCTTTTCTAAAATATATTTAAAGAATAAAGAGTCTAAAATATTCTAAGAAAAAATTCTTGACACATATCTTTACGATATAAAACGAGGTGCCCACTTATATCGATTCATCAAAACATTTAATCAACTTCGTTTTACGATACAAATATGAAAAGTTCGAAGAAAACTCAATACATATTCATCCATTGTCAACTAAAAGTCTAAAACAAATATTAATGAAGAAAACTCAAACTTACCATATGTATATTTATGTATTACATTTAATAATATTCTATTGAGAAATATTTGATGTAGTTCATATTTTTTTTCATAGTCCTAAGGGACTATTTTTAACCTTTCGATCAGCTCCATCAATGGCTCAGATTGAATTTTAAAATTTTGGATATAGTGACATTTTTGTAATTAACATGTGATTGTATACTGAGTCACATATGATTAAATATTAAAATATTCAGGACTATGTTTTTATATGGACTTTATTAAACACAACTCTATTCATAACTAAGATTATGATTATATACGTATGTATGTATGTATTATAGTGTGATTTATGAAAAAAAATATAGAGGTTTTGTAACGTTTTTTTAAGCTTACAACAAGGGATTAACAATAATACTGTATTAAAATATGGCAACAACAAGTACAGGTAATATAAAAGAGTTTTCGTTTGATGTTGTACAAAACCACATGTAGTATACAAGAGTTTTCCTTTAATGTTGTACAAAACTCTATAACATGTCCACGTGGAAGCCTTGTTTGACACATAACCTGATAAGATTAAACAACGGAAAGAACGAGCTAGAAGCTCAGCGAGTAACTCTACAAAATAGTCAAATGATAATAATTAACATATAAATGTACTCTTGTCAAAATTGTGCCACTCAGGGCTCTGTTTTGCCACTTAGGCAATCCCGCTTGCCACTTAGACATCTCTATTGCAACTCAGGCAATCTCTCTTGCCATTCAGGCATCTCTATTGCCACTCAGACAATCTCGCTAGCCACTCAGGCATCTCTACATTCAGGGAAACACTAGTGGGGTGAGTTGTTTGGTCACATAAACATCACGTATATACCCATAAATCCGGTCATATTGGCTTAAACATCATCTTTCATATACATCATATACTTTGTCACCGCACATATAATTACATTGATAAGCTATATATCAATATTATAGCCACATAGATAATGTTTATAATGCTAGTAATATATCGCTTCATTTAATTATCATGGTGTAAGTAAAATTAGAATCTCACATATTTACACTTCTTTACATTACCCGTCTATCTTTCATTCCACTTATCCCTTTTTAATGAATATAAACACATATACATATACACATAGTATTGCTTTTATATTGGATACACTTATATGTGCCTCACAGAGATACCTCTCTTCCACATTACCCATGCGTACTCATAACGCATATACATGTATCCTTATAATATAACACTATGATGATGCATTCTCTTTAGTTATGTAATTATACGTATCAACATCACTTATTTAAAATCTCGTATATTCCTTAAATTTGTGAATTCATGCAACACTAGTCATATTTACACTTGAATTATTAATTATTAATTCCAACCCTTTTTCTCTCTTTACTTATCTGGTTTTCACTTATTATTTAATCATTCGTACTTAACTCTCGTCAATTAGTATAATACTAGAATACTACCATCTTAGTCACACATAATGTCTCTGTCTCACATCTCCAAACACTATTATATCTGTCTCTATTAATTTCGTGCATATCTCTATACTCTTTACCAATTAGTTATTAGTAAAGCTCCAAGTATTAGCAAATAATATCAAACATATAATACATCTCACATTGGTATTGACTATGTACAATCACAAGTAATTAATATCTCTAAGTACCAGGTTGAGGTACTCATCTCAGCTAGTTTTTTACGATCTTGAAGTCCGTTGAATGTCACAATTACCAATCACCTTATCACACCTAGAAATAGTTGAAACCGTATCAATACCACATTCTAATACACAGCGGTGGCCTACACGGCCGTGTCCGAGTACATGGGTTACTCACATGATCAACTACACAAGGCGTGTACTACACAGTGTTTAACTGCAGCCCTACATGGCTCGTGTAGATCATAACTACACGTCTATGGATCCCCTACATAGCCCGTGCCAATTAGGAGGCTACACGGCCCTTATAAAAATGTACACAGCCCGTGTATACCTGCATGAGCCTACTATACGGGCCCGTGTTCTGCAACCAGAAGCAACAGTACGCCGGAAACTTACTGTTTTACGTCCACACACACTCTAACCGATTCTAAGACACTCCAGAACTTATTAAATCATCATATAACATTTACTAACTTCAGTAGACATCAATTTAACACTGTTTGATAATCAATACACCAATTAAATCGATTTTGACCCAACTTGCTCAAACTTTCAAGAACAAGAATCATAACACATACTTACATTTCTTAAGTTTTTTTTCCTCAATTGCACCTGATTTGAATCTTGAATCCTTGATCTCTTCTCTTGATTGAAGGCTCAAAATTAAACTTGTATAAGTGTGTTGCAAGGAAGAACAAGGCAAGAACAAGATAAGAAGGAAACGAATGAAATAAACAAATGGGAAAGAAGGGTTGCCGACATTAGGGTCGGTTGGCTCAATTAGCGGGTATCCCGCTTCGTTATCCAACTTACAATTCGACCATACACTATCCATAAATCTCAAAGTGGATATATCTAAAAGTATCATTTTAGAGTATTTAATTTATAACTTCTACTCATTTTCTTAACTTATCTCAACAACTTATTTTGAATACTTCTTATAAATTTAGGGTATTACAGGTTGTATGTAAATATGAGATAAATTATTACTAAGTTGATTTATGATAATTTGTTAACAAAATAATTAATTATTTTTTATAGCTTGACATGTACATTTTTTTGGTAAAAGATTACATGTTATTTTTAATAGCAAATTTTAAATTTATGTTTATGTTATATATATATATATATATATATATATATATATATATATATATATATATATATATATATATATATATATATAATTTTTGTATGGGAATGTTTAAATGAGAACAAAAAATTAATTGAGAATGGGAGACTCAATCTCAGCCGTTCATTTTGTAAGTGGAATTCATGGATGGAGAGCGTAGGGGGATGAGGTGTGACAGAGTGCATGTTAGGAATTCATGGGTAGACAATTTCATTGAAGAAGAAGGAATTGGACGGTTGGGATTAAGTTTCTCATTCTCATTTAATTTAAGGTTCTCATTTGAACCTCCCTATATATATATATACATACATACATACATATATTTATATATATATATATATATATATATATATATATATATATATATATATATATATATATATATATATATATATATATGCAAAAGTGCAAACGAGAATTACGAGAACCAATCTGAGTCATCCAATTTTCCCTCCTTTAATGTCAACACCCGCCCATGAATTCATCACATTCACCCTGACACTCTTGACCCCCCCACCTTTACATCTATGAATTCTACTTATCAAATCAACAGCTAAGATTGGTTCTCGCAGTTCTCGTACGAAAAACGTTTCTCGATTGATCCCTTCCACACACACACACACACACACACACACACACACACACACACACACATATATATATATATATATATATATATAAAATAGGGGACGGTTCAAACGAGAACCGTCTTTCGTACGAGAACTGCGAGAACCAATATTAGCCGTTGATTTGATAAGTGGAACTCATCAATGTGGAGTGTGAGGGGATCAAGTGTGGCAGGGTGCATGTAACAAATTCATGTGTAGACAATGACATTGAAGAAGGGGAAATTGGACGGCTCAGATTGGTTCTCGCTGTTCTCGTTTGAATTTTGCATATATATATATATATATACTAATTTAGTTAATCTATATTAAACGATCTTATATGTTTGTTTTGGTACAATAAAATGTCAATCTTTCATTTAAATTGAAAATCTAATTTGTTATAATTTTTAAAAGTCAAAGTTTTTTTAATTCAATTCAAAATTATTGAAGATAATTTCATGTATATCTTTCTTAAACCTTAAAATATCGTATTTTGTTCATGTTAATTTATAAATTATGTTTACCTTTTATAATGTTATGAAACATTATATTTAACTAAATTCTTAGTTATATCAGTTTAATTTTTATAATTAATAAATACATAGTCTTATTATTTTTAATTATAACAATAATGGTCGATGTTTTATATAAGAGACACATTAACTTCTCTTTGTATTATAATACTTTTCTATCATCACGTATGTCGTCTCTCGTGTCGACGTTTCCACCACTAATCAAAATATAAACGTCTTCTATCATTATCTTTTTAAACTCTTTCTGTCTCATGTTTTATAACTTATTGATATTTAATATTTATTATTTATTATGTTTATACGTTGATATATGACAAAATTGTACAGTTTAATGAATAAAAAATAAGTTTTTAATTATTTACATATATTTCATTTTTGAGGCCAAACTAAGAAGGTCCATGGGTTTGTTTGATAAAACCATCAGGTACACCGTACACGAGTGACGAGTCCACCAGACTTGTTTATAGAATTGGCAGATTGACAGGTAGAGAAGCATAAAATAATACTAAGCTGGAGGCGGCTACGTTTTTGACTCATATATATTTAAATAACAATCTTCTAATATATGTATAAAAAAACTAAGGGTTTAATTTATAAAAGTGTATCCAACTATACACCTTTTGCTATTGTATGTACTGAACTTTTAAACTTATCATTTGATATATCCAAGTTTCAAAAAGTTGTCATTTTGTGTATCCGGTTACCTATTCTTCAAGTAACCGGTAATCCCCTTTTTTTTTGTTTTTTTTAATACCACGTAACTATTTAATAGCGACATCAGTAATTCTATCAATAATTTCTTAGAAAAAGATGAAGAACATTTTGAATATCATACACATAAACACAAGAACTCGGATTTAAACTACAAATTTGAACTTTACAACAAGCTAAAAATCAAACAAAACTTGTGAAAGCAGATCTCGAATGAACTGAAAATTAAATCGTATGAGCCCTAATCAAGAATGCTTTGAATCTAAATCAAGAATTAAATCGTATGAGCCCTAATCGAATGCTTTGAATCTGCTTTGAATAAAAAACCCAGTCGAAGCATATCTTGAACCCAAAAAGTAATCAAGAACAAATACAGATACACGTTTCATGCTATAACGAAGAACCCAGATCTGAACTAAAATCCCTAAATTCGATCTGTTTGGAGATGAAGCAGGTTTACTGATCTGGAAAAAACACTAATCGCGTACCTTCAAGATGATGATGAACCCTAATCGATTTCAGAACCCTAATCGCGTATCTTGGGTAACAAACACTGAAATCGCATAAGTCAGGATGAACCAACCGTGAGGACCTTAATGGCCGAACCCTAATCGCCGCAAACCATAAGAAGCTTAGATCTAGAAGAACCTGCCGCCGATGCCTGAACCGCCGCCAATTCCTCTGAACTGCTTAGATCGGAAACCAGACGCCCTTCGTGAATGGCATCCTAAATTGATTTGGGACTTGGGTGGATGCCCTTCGTGAGTGGAAACTAGATTCCCAGATGCCCTTCGTGAATGGAAACCAGATGCCCTAGAATCATAATAATAATAATAATAATAATTATTATTATTATTATAAATTTATTTAATTTTGAATTATTTTTAAATTTAAAGTTACATGTCACTTGACACATCAGATGCCAAGTCATCAAAACCTACGCCACATCATCATAAAACCTTCTATAGCAGGTTAGATACATTATTTTGTAATTTTTTGAACTTCAGTACATCAAATGGTAAGTTTGAATGTTCAGTACATACAATAGCAAAAGGTGTAAAGTTGGATACACTTTTATGAACTAAACCCAAAAACTAAATTGAAAAAATTTATTAGATAAACTATACCTTTCATTTAACAAAATATTTAATTTTAGCCATTAACCTTTTTAGTTCTAAAGTTTTAATTTTGACTTTTTAGAGTTAAAATAATATGAATTATATAAAGAAATATTTATTTAAATTAATAATAAATATTAAAAATATTTTTTTATCTTTTAATCTTCTTTAATCTTTATCTTTAATATTTAATCTTTAATTCTATATTAAAAAAGTTGGATTATTATATCATCATCCTATTTTTAGT